>JAWLRI010000787.1:1314518-1344242 GCA_034781795.1 Crypturellus tataupa
ATTTCATTAGAAAGTCAGGCTAATACTATGTTTCTTATCATGTACTTTTGACAGCAAAAATGATGATTCCTGCTGGAGATGCCCAAGAAATTATTATTATTGGCTACCATTGAGGCTTATACTGCCCTTGCAGGAATTTAATGCAAACCTAATGCAACCTTTATTTCATTATTCATATTTGTTTATTCAGACCCAATGGATTTGGCTGCTTTAGCTCAATTTCGTGATTAGGGAAACAACATATTGTTTCTTTATGACCATGGAAGAAGAGAAACAGGTAGGGGATTTTTGTCTTTAAGTGAGTTTCCTAAGGAAATGAAGCCTGTTCCATTAAGCTGTGTGTGGAGGAGGAGGTGAGATGGTTAAGCTGTTCGGAGAGAGCTGTCTGCTCAGTATTGCACATTTTGAGGTGAAGATTGGAAGCTTGAGCACAAGGTCTGGGGATGAGGACAGGGTTTTGCACCTTCTCGTGGCAGCTAAGGATGAATAGGACAGAGCCTGAGGGCATGGAACAAAAGTTGCTTGGAAATTGTAGGTTTTAAACATATAACATTCCTTAGAGTCAAGCAGAGGTGAGCAGCTCAACACTTTGGTAGACACTAGAGATTCCACATAGAGCTGTATTATCCTGAATCATAAGAAAAGCTTCATTGAGATCTCTCATATCAATAGATATGAAAATTCAGCCATGAGACCCAAATCCATACCAAGACATCACGCCTGGATCTTTCTGCAGTTCCCTGAATTCCTCATTTTCTTCTTCAGTTTCACCATATTGTCCTGGAATGAGTGAATTCAACAGCTAACTGAAGGATACCCAGTGGAACACTTAGAAGTAATGCACATTTACAATAACTGAATCATATAATAGCTACCCATGCATCCAAGACCATAATCTCAAATAGCAGCAGCAGAGGACAAGTTAATAATAGTCATTGTTACATGATTAAATTAGGTAGACAGGAATAATTTTTTGCAGGGTTCATAACGGTTTTAATGATATTATTTAGTTACCAAGAACAATATATCTTCTGTATTCACGAGTTCCTGGAAATCAAGGATGTTGAGCTGTAAAATATGTTTTTAAAGAAAGAGTTACAAGCTGAAACCTCTCTGGAAGTTAGTTATATAGTATATTTGCGATCCTACAGCTATGAATTTTGCTTATCTGGTGAATATGATGTGAGGAGAGCCTGGAGGGAGACTTCTTTGGGAACATAGGTGTTGTGCATGACACTATGGGCAAATTTGGGTTTTGCTCTTGCAAAAATTTTGCTCTTTTGCTCTTTGCTCTAAAGAAGGCATAGAAAAGGAGAAAACTCTCATTCTGGGGTGGGTTCATGGGGTTGTAGGCTCATGGAGAGATGCCTAGATGTCCCACACATCTCATCCCCTGCCTTGTCACACTAGCCTTATGCTAGCATGACTTGGGGACACAGCTGGAGCTTGACTTTCACCCTTGACTTTGTAGCTGCTACCTCTGTGCTTGATCCCTCTTATTCATTCTGCATGAATGTCATTGTGCAGTGGGGTTGTTAGGCATTATTAAGGAAACCACTTCTTTGAAAAGAGGAAGAAAGAAGAATTTGCCAAGCAAATTTAGGTCTATCTTTGCTGAGAGAAGATGAGGAGACAACTAAAAACCTTCAGGTGCCAATGACAAGAACTCTTTTGTGATGTTCCAGGAGGTAGTGACCACAAAAAATGTTATATAAAGTTCAGAAATCTCTCTGTTTCCATTTGATAAGATATTAATCTTCTTGCAGACAATACTAACATTCCATTTCTCTTCACTGCTTTTCTGTCCACATTAGGGATCATCCTACTATGATCTTATCATGGCTATTTTTCACTGTAATCATGTATAACAAACTGATAGCCAAAAAACCACAAGTGTGGTCCAAGCTGGAGTAGAATACAGGATGTGTTACAAGGATCTGGTAGCAAGTTAGCACAGCTGGATCTAAAATCTAGTGGATTGCACAATTGACTTCAATGTACTCTGGGAGAGTCCCCATCCTCAGGAAAATAAAAAACTGATGCTCAGTAGTATGAGGTTCAGCTACAATTAATTAATGGAGTGAAAGCATTTCCTTAGGCCAAAAGCTCAGGTTTGCCTTTGTGTTACATGATAAAGCAACGTGACAGGCAATTGCATGAGGAGTTCCCAATTACATGTATTAATCGAATAACCTTTCATTATTTGGGGGATTCTGATGTATTTTGGGTTGCATTTGAGTTTTAATTTCCCTCTTTTCTTTTGCTTTTTTTTTGTTTTGTTTTGTTTTTCTTGCAATAAAGCACAAACTGAGTTAACCAGACCATCTGATGGTGACAACACTACTTCACTCCCTACCTGAACTAAGCTGGAACAACTGTCCCTCCTGATGGCGTTCTGATCTTGTTATAAATCAAGAGTCTTTATGCAAGGAGCAGGTGCAAGTAGTGCAAAATGGATTGAAGAAGTGGATTGAGTTACCTAAGACAAATGCCCTTTTCTTCTTTTTTCAACCCGAGGAGCAGTGTTTGGCACCCACCATCTCCTTGAAGGCCCAGGTTTGAACATCACTTTGAAGTTATGACTTACCGGCTTTTCCTTGTCCCACAGAAAGGTTTTGTGGTGCTCATTTAACCCTAATATGGGTGGATGCTTCTTTGACAAGATGAAGTTTTGTCCTCCTTCCCTTGACCTCTCTTATCACCAACAGAAAACATCTACAAGAAAAGAGCCGATTCCCTTATCTATGAATATTGGGGCCTAAGAAGGTCAAAATTAACTAAATTAACTAAAGTTGAAGAGAAACTCCACAACTTATACTGTCCCTTCAATCTGATGCTCTTCCTCACCGTTGGTAAAACACTTGCATCTCCCCTTTCCAGCGCTCAGGAAGAGCCAGGAGCAAATTGTTGCTCCACACCTCACAAAAACATCCTCTTCCACCCACCCCGCTCCTCATAAACGTGCTGCAGGGTCCTCACACTCTCGGCCTGCCTGTTTTGCAGTGCAAAACCCTCCCCTCGAGGAAGAGAATAAATTTCTGTCCTGCCTCACGTTGTAGTTGGGGGTCATGGAGTCTGTTGCCGTTCCCACCCCACGGCCTCTGAAACACAGCAGAAACCACACTGTGTCAAGGGGATAATATCTCCACCCCTTAATTCCGAGGGCATCTCAGATGGAAAAATCACAAATGGCAAAAAAAATAACCACAGGGGTGAGGAAACCTCCCAGCGGAGGCAGGCTCCGCTGCTTGTTAATTAATCCAATCATTAGGGGGAATTTAATGCCTTTTCTGAAATCCTGTTGCCTGTTACTCCCAGCTTTGTTTAGCTGAGAGCTAAAGATATGTTTCTACAGACGAAGAATCCGAGAACAGGCTTCCTGGTGAAAGGAGTTTCCTATGTTACAGCACATGTGCTAATGATGCTGCTTTGTGCTAACAACCTTTGTGAGAGCCTGCTTAGATGATGGGCTTGGATTTGCTCCAGTGAAGATGGTAAGAGCCATGGTAAGGCTCATTTTTTCTCATTTTCTCATTTTTCTGGGGCTACTTGGGCCACTTCACCATTCTCTCAGTACTAATTAAAGCCAGACAAAGGGGAATGGGAAAAGGAGTCCATACTCCGGTGATTCAGTTGTCAAAGTCTTGATGTACATAACCAATTGGAAGAAATTTGTGCCCAGCAATATTACATTAAACACTCAGTACTGTCGACTTCCATTTTCCTCCTTTCTCTCCATTCTTCTAGTAGTATTGCTTGACTTGCCGTTTTTGGAGGCACCTTCAGAAAACTTCCATTTTGTCTTTTTTTTTTTTTTTTTTTTCCCCTTTACTACTTTCTTATGGCTTCCACTGAAGTCATTCTGGTCACCAAGGATGGACACACCTGGGATTCTTCCAGAATTAAGTCATAGATTCACAGAAAGCAAATTTGGGGGCAATATTTTGTTCCCTCCTATTTAATCTCCTCTAACGCATGAGAATCCAGCCTTTTCCTATTTCACTGCTCTGCTGAACGTCTTTGGAGGGAAGAACTAAACTCGACTCGAATGTTTTCTGTGATGGAGAATGTGCACGGCCTTTGGCAACCTACTTCAAAGGTTATCATCTCCCATCACTGCGAAACACGTGCCCCTCACTTCTGCTCTGAGTCTGCTTGTTCTCTCGCTGTGTCTTGCAATGGTTTATTTATTTATTGATGGAGGACACTTTTGCAGCCAGATCTTGTTATGCCACGTGGACATTTATAGCTGATGATTGAGTTCCCATCCATTTTGCGGTGCAGTACTCATTATCTAACTTCAGAAACTCCATTGAAACATCTAAATCGAACTTTCAGGTAACTTTTTTTTTTGCAAATTGTGATGCTTTGAGCTGCAGATGGTGCTTGTGGTTCAGCAGGACTGAACCCAGAGGTGATGCAGCCTTTCCGTGCTGCTTTGTACTTCCCTTTTCCACCGTCCTTTGGTCACGGAGCTGCCGTGGGAGCCCAGGTTCACATGATTCCCACCGCAGCCCCAAACTCCTGAAGTTTTTCCTGGTACAATGGCCCCGTCTGTGAGGCTGTTCTGTGTTCATGGGGTTCTCTCTGCACACTTGGCCATGTCCAAACACGTCCTCATTGCGTGGTAAAGAAAGAATCAAAATCTTTCTGCGTTGCTGAATTCTTTCCTTCATCATTTACGACTTCCCTGCTCTTTGGGTTATCTGAAAGGTTTTATCAGTGATGAATGTATGTTTTCTTCAGGTCATTAATTCAAAAGTTAAATAGCGTGGAATTGCTTTCTGCCCAGCCCCGGTGGAAACACAGGCACTGCATTTATTTCTGAGTTTACAATTGCCCTTTGAATCCTATTAATTAGCTACTTTGCAAGCTATTTAATGTCTTCCACGTGCATTTTATACCACTCTGGCTCTTATTTAAGTGAAGAACAGGATTAACTTGAAGCGTTGCTTTCTGCAATTTTTAGATGAAACTTATTAGACTCAGTGTCACACATCTTCAGAAAATCGGTAATCTTATTTTAAAAAGGTATTTACTGTCAAATTCACTTGAGAGTACTACTAGTTGGCCTTCATTTTGTTACCCTCCTTTAATTTCCTTCCTCTATTAATTATCCCCTTTTAATTTATTGCATCCTTTGTGAGATTCTGTATTATTTGGCCTGGGATGGATGCCAGGCTAGAGGCCTTCCACTTTCCTAGGACATCCCAAATTACCTTTCAAAAAACATAGTTAAAATGTTAGCTGGACTCCTGGCTTTCAGAATCACCCAAAACAACCAAAAAAACCCATCACTAATGTCCTGGCGATCTCTTTAAGCAGCTTTTTGAAAACTTTTGGGTGCCCTTATCTAGCCCCAACCGTGTTGAGAATTAACAGCTACTGCCCAAAACCCCCTTAGGGGGTCACTCATGGAATGGAAAGCATTTCGCCATCTATTCCATGATTATATTATCTATTCCCCACTACAGAGCAGAAATCTTTATGGAACTTCTCTGCCTTCGTTATTATCAACACTTTTTCCATCTCAGCCTGGCGATGGCTCAATACCATCATGAAGATTAGCCGTACGTATGTCTCGTTGTTGTCCCTGTTTTTATAGAACCTCCCTATGTGATTTTATGGAAGCACCATCCATTATTATGGAAGAGCCGGAGCGTTGGCCTTGCTGGATGCTTGCTCTGATCCCCTTTGCACAAAAAATAGAGAAAAAAAAAATGCCTAAGATTCACTTCAAAGAGTAAATATCCTCCACTGATTAATATTTTACACTGCAGCTGGAACCTGATATGTCACAAAGAAATAAAAAGAAAGGACTGGTAAAAAAAAAATACTCAGTGTTCAACATTTAAGTAGGTGTTTCATGAGTAAACAGAGTACGACCATGGATATTAAAGGGAACGGTTTGTTTTCAAGTAATATTCGATCAAGCCAGCAACCAAATTAGCTTCAAAGCCCTTGGAAGCATTTCAAGCCAAAATCCTTTTACATGCGGACACTGTTCTTAAATAATAGCCGCTGTGAGTAAACAGAATAACTGGACTGTTTCAGTCCGTCTCCTCGTTTTTTTTTTTTAATAACAAAAGTCCTGCAAGTAATACATGGAAACCCAACTGTTCATTTGTGCTAGGACTCAAACCTCTCACCGTACAATGGCAAGGAAAGCACTACAAGCCCTTTTAATCCTCTTTCATCCTTATATTTTTGTGGGGTTTTTTTGCTTTTTCAGAGCCCTTTAATGATCAGACCGAGCTGTCTTGCCTCTTGTACCAACCATTCAGCCTGCTACTTCCCTTCCTGACCTGCATTAAAGCAAATCAGAGCCTCCCCTTGCAGCATCCCCCAGGGCTTACGGTGCCCTCTGTGCTTTTACTGAAAGGAAAGAGATGCTAAATAAAAGCAGAGCAAAACAACGTGGGTGGATAAAGTCACACATCTCGCTAAGAGCTCTTGAGCTGTCCCTTGCCTGCAGAAGTGGCTGGCTTCATCCCTGCAACCCACTAATCCACGGGAAACTCCAGCTGTGGTGAGGAAATGCACCCTTTAGTCACTTAACAAACAAAATAAATGCATGGGCCAAAACTGTCTAGAAAGTTATCTAATGATTTTTAATTGTTTCTACTTCATTCAGATTTTTATAATATTTTTTTTTTTTTTAAGATTTTCTACTTTGGGAGGCATTTGTTACTGTTGCTATTATGACAGAGCTTTTCCGTCTTGTTCTGTGCTGTACCTTTTACAACTAGGATAGCTGTGAAATCAGAACTACAGGAAACAAACTTAAATAAAAAACAGTTCTATTTAGAATAGAAGAAATTTCTGTTTAGAATATTTATAGATCTCTCTTTCAGCTAATTCTTCCTTTCCTCAGAGACCTTCCTTAGGAGAAATAACTTTTTTTTTCCTTTTTTTAAATTAATATAACATAACTCTCCATTTACCTTAGGGTCGGAGCTAGAAAACACATCTGGAAATTTATACTCCTCTTGTTTCTAACACTGAACAGCAAATGGGAAAAAAGGATACGATGCACAAACAGAAGATATCCACCAAAGCAATATAAATACTGAGCAATTCAAAAGGCAAAATTATAATCTTTGACCAAATAAGCAGAAAAGAAAATGTGCAAGGAGAGGTAAAGGCTTCAAAAGGCTTCCTTGTAAGTCTTTGCAAGCCACTTTTAGCATATCTAGGTAGAGATGCAGGTCTACTGCTGATCTTAAGGAAAGAAATGGAGCAATATTCCTGTATTACTTTGTCAGGTTGCAATTTACAGCTCAGAGACTTCTGGAGTCAAAATCAGGTCTTTGTATTTAAGTTTTTAATGGAATTTTCTTATATGAGTGTCTAGCCCATGATTTCTATGAGTGTCTATGAGTGTCTAGCTGTTTTTCCCCCCTGCAAAAAATGCTCCAGGGCAGGTTATGGAGATTGGACATCCTGCCAGGAGCTCTCACCAACACAAGAAACACTGATAAACACAGGGGAAGGTTTCTTGCTGAGAGGAGGTGAGTCAAGGAGAAGATTCCCACTGCTTGGCACAGTTATCACTGTTCTGGGCCATCCATCTGGCAAGGAGAAGGGATGGAGTGGACTTCTCCAAGGACGAGAAAACCTGCTTTGGGTGCTGATGGGCTGGATTGGCCTGATGGCACCAGCTCTTGGTAAGTCCACAGCACAGCTGCACATTCATGGTGTCCAAATGACCTAGATCCATTCCTGACTCTTCCTTTGCTGGGACAGAAAAACCAGGCAAACGGTTCAATTCATGGATTCAAAGAGTGTTTGCAACCAGGATGTCTGCTGGAAGGTTGTGGAAGAGTTTCCATCCAGTTTAACTCCTTGACTCCTGAAACAAATACCAGGTTGGTAAGAAACTGAACACATGGAATAAATATTTCCTCCTTATGACCTTTCCACCGAAGGAGCTCAAAGAGTAAAAGAAAACCGCTGCCATTTGAGCATGCAAAGATGAGTTTGTTCCTTTTTTGAGCATGTAAAGTGAGTCTGGAAACACGCAGCTCGGTGATGAGCTGGTTGCTTAGAGCAATATGCGAAATGGGGAGCCCTTATGAACATGTAGCTACCAGCCCAAAGAGCGATCAAAACCTGCAGCTAAAACAGCCTCCAAAAACACAAGGCTGATGTTCTGGGACTCTAAATCTTGTTTTTCCTTGCTGGTCTTCCCTGAATATGAAGTCCCCTGCATTTGCGGACGTTCTGGGAAAGTGGCAAAAGACATCTATTCACAATAGGATTGCTGGGGACAGCTGAGGGACTGTTTCCTGGAATGATGGAAAACACTTCTTTGTGGATATCTGTCTGGAGTGTTTCTAGTTAAGTGATGATTTGAATGCTCCCAGGGTTTCTTGAAATACTAGTTATATGTTAAGACACACTGACCCTCATATAAGCATGTTTTTAGTATTATTTGAATAGAAAGAAGCTGATGAATGCTTGGGCTGAATAAAGGCAGCGATATGTGGCTGAAGGCAAGTTTGTATGGGTTGGGGATGGGATCGGAGGTGTATAGACACTCCTCTATCCTGGGATGTAACAACAACGGTAAGTATAGGAGATGTTGTGAAGGTAAAACTATACTAACAGGTAGGTTTTTGCTGTTTTTAGGGAATTGGGTTTGTCCATCCTTTGCTTTCTGGGAAGAGAAGACACTCCAGGCCTCTCCTGTAGGCTTTTCCAGGTCATCTCCTACCTTCCTTTACCCTTCTGTCCCTTGCACCATCTCCTGCTCCTCTCCTCAAACCTAAGTGACTCCTGATCTCATCCTAGATGCTGGCTGGCCTTGCGCAGTCCCATCCTCATCTCCCTTCTCCTGAGCCCCATAGCTGAACCCAAGCTCGATGTGGCCAGGTCACCTCGCAGCAACTTCAGACCATCACCCTATGTCAAGCTGTTGTCCAAGTCTTATCATTCCTTCCTTCTCCTTCCACGTCATCCGCTTGGATCCAGCAAACAAACAACCCGTTTGTGAAAGGCGAGAGGGAAAGCCAACAGCAGCTGCTTTAAATCTACTGCAAATGCCCGCGGCAATTGCATAAGGCAAGAGGTTTTGTTGATGTCCCCACCCCATTCCCGAGAAATATCTAATTTATTTGAGTGCCGCCGTGCCCGCTGCCCATGCCCTCAGCACATTGGCAGCCTTGGAACCGTCCCAGAGAGTGGCAGCATCAAAGAGCTTCTCTGGATTCACTTCTCCCCCGACACAATCCCACAAGAAAGAGGCAAGATTCAAAACAGCCTCCTCAACCCAACGGGGCCAAGTTCCTTGTCATGCCCTGGACATGCAGAGCGCAGTAAACAAATGGATCTCACCGTGCCCAAGGGACCAGTGGCTCTTGGCCTTGACCAAGCAGCAAGTTTCAAATTAAATGACCCTTCAGCAAGAGCGTTTTGGCCCCGATCTCATCGATCACCAAGATACATCGTCGCATGGCCCCAATTCAAAGGTCTTGTCATGTCCCATGGCCAAGTCTAACTTGTTGCATGGACAAGTTAGATTTCACATATCCATACCCGTATGGCTCTGCCTTCTCAAGACCTGCTTTGCATAAATTATAGCATAAATACCTGTAGCATAAATTATAGACCAGATTTTGTTGTTTGTGCTGATGTATAAGCATAATATTTGCCTTTGGAATCAGGTCTCAGTATGGGGAGAGGTGGGATCCATATGGCTAAGGACAGTAGTTGCAGATTGATGGAAGTTGTAAGATCTGCAACAAACATGAAAAAAAATCAAGAAAGCCATAAGATGCTAAAAAAATAATATAAGCAAAGAAATACCCCAATTCTTCCTTCTCATGTTGCAAATTCCCATTAAGGCTGTAAGACTGTCTCAGCATCTCAAATAAAATATATACATTCTACTATTTTACTTTGCCTTGTAAATTCTAAGGACATTGTCAATAGAGGGTTGCCAATGTGGGACTGATGGGAAATATTGAATGAGAAAATTTGCTTCGCTACTGATTCCAAACCAAAAGGATCCTTGCTTCTATTCTGCAAATGTCTTTCTCTTAAGGGGTGTCATTCCCATTTCAGGCATTAAACACCTCAAACAGAGCAGTGAGGTTTACGTCCACGTTAGAATTCCCTGCCAAACACCTTGTTGAGGGATACAGAGGGGTCTTGTAACCAGGCCAGGACATCAAGCTACATACCCTAAGTCCTAAAGTGTTTTCTTAACCACAACATAATTCATCTTTTCTCCAGTAGAGACATCTGGATGCTTTAGCATGGGCTTCCCGGGGAATTGGGATATCTGTTTCTCCAAGAAGTTTAAAATTTCTATCAAAAAATATGAAATCCTAACAGGAAGATTTAAATCTCGCATACCTTTTTTTTTTTTTTTTTTAATCTCATCAACTTTGGGGATTAAAAAAAAAAAAGTTTTTAACTTCACAGCATTTTGATTCATCTTGTTTTGACTGGGTTCAGCACAGAAGTCAAAACAAAATGAGATGATGAAATTTGAACGAAACCTCCTTCTCCTCCTCTCTCCTTCAAACGAAACAAGAAAGCCGGGGGACAGGGTTTGACTCCCCCTTGGTAAACATGGCCAGACTCCCATGAAAACCCTCCTGCAAAACTCCTCCTGGAGCCATGCATGGTTTTGCTGGATATATTTTGTCCTGCTTCATATCCAAGGGGAAAAATCAATCTGTATTTAAGTCTACATCCCTCTGCCTGGTGGAGACCTCAACCTTCTTGGCCCATTCTTGTGGCTTCGAGGTTTCTACTGAAAAATGAAGCACAGATTAGATAGTTTCCCTGGCTTTTCTGAACGTTCCTGTCGCTAATGGGAAAGGTGGGATTTTCTGCCAAGGGCTGCACAATTTCAGATCACAAAACGCAGAAAGGCTTTCCCTTGCCACGGGGGATTTGCAGTTCATCGGGAAGAGATGAAGGAGACGGGACATGAAAGAAACGCGTCATAAAATGATGAACAGCTCTGCACTCAGGCTAGGAGTTCCTTACTTCACTGTTTTCATCATATCTGGAAAAAAAAAATAATAACCCACCCAGCTCAGTTAAAAGGCAAACAGAGCACTTCATCAATTTAAAATATGTTATTACAATGCTTAATTAAGCCGTGGAACTCATCACCAGCAAGACATTATGCAAGCTCAGGGCTTAGCGAGACTGCAAAAAAGGAGAGAAATGGAAAGAAACTGGCATTTGTCTGGCTAATGGAGCATCTTCAGTTATGTTAGATTGCTTGGAGAAGGATATCAATTCTCGTACTACAGAGCACAAACAAGCTACCAACAGCCCATTAGGATGAAATTTCCCCGGTGGGAAAATTGCATGATTTATCAAGTGTAGCGTTTCTTACATCTTTCTTTGAAACAGCTGGAAATGATTAATGCCAAAAGCAAGATCTGGAGAAAGATTGGCCACTGATTCTGGCGCGCTTTAGCGGTTTCTATGCAGTTGAATAATTAAAGTTCAGAGGATATAAGTAGGACAGGATGGAGTTAATTCCTTCTTGTATAACGTAAGGACTTCCCATGTGGGTCTAGGAAGGAAAAACGCATTCTTTGAAGCGTAGCCTGGGGAAAAAAAAATCGAAAAGGGGCAATCAGAAAAGCGTGGGACCTTCCTATGACGTGGAAATAGGTTGAAGACAGTTTTACGAAGTGTTTGGGAGCCAAAAGGTTACGATGAAGCTCTGTGCGCTCTGATTGCCCAAGTGAGGGCTGCGGTTGCCTTGGTGACAGCAGGATGCAGCTCGAGAGGATTTTAACCCAAGGGAGCAACCTGACAGGAGAAAAAGGGGGTTGCTCTTAAATATAAGGAACTGCATCTCTGCAAAGACTGTTGTGTTTTCCAGGCCATAATTACACAAAAGAAGCTGTGACATCCACCAACAAAAGTGTTCGTCATTAGTGGTACCGGTGAGGAACCTTCCTGGAAACCTTTTGAGCGTCTCTTGTCTTACATGCAAATTGTCAGCAATTTGGGACAGGGACTGTCTTCAGTTCTATACACAGTACTTAACACAAGCCATGTCTACAGCTAGCACTTTGAGTTCCTACAACATAATACAAATAAATCTGGACAAAAAAAATTACCATTTTTTTCATTTCCTGGAAAAAGGGTTTTTTTCTCACTGAAAAGTCCTCTGCTAGACAAAAGCACCATAGTGACATACACCCTAAGGGGAGAAGATGGTACGAGATGGGAAATGCCATGAGCCCCTATAGAAGGATGGTACAGAAGGCCACAAAGGGGCAGATTTCAGTGGTGTCTCCAAACTGTTTTATTTTTTTCAGTTTTCCATTAAAAATACTTCATTTTCATTGTTTGAATCAAAAAAAAACCCAGATTTCCTATGGGGGGGGAAACTTCCATACCAAGTCATGATGAAGATATTACTGCCCTTACTTTGATTTGTTTTTTAAACCCAATATGCTTGTGGACTAAAATTGCCCAGCAGAGTTGTTGATTTCGGTTGTCATAACCCACATCTCATGGAATTGATCTTTCTCACTGAACTCGAAGCGGGAATAAGTCAAGAGCAACACAACAAGTTCATTGCCAGGACTTCAACAGCTACAGAAATCCTTGCAAAATGAACCATCACCGGTGTCACCTCATACATAAAGGGAAAACCCATGGAGATGCACTCTGGGACCATAAGGACAAAAATAAAACAGCACCAAGGTGTTATATACTCTATATAGAGGCATAGGGACACCCTAATAGTATTACAGGACATGAGTAAGCACCCTCAGATGCCAGAGACGTCACCAGGAGCCATCCGTTCATGACACCAGTCCATGTGGCAAAGTGGGCAGAACCTCATTTAATTCAATTCAAAGATGCCCAAGGTACCACACCAAGCCATAAATAGGTAAATAAATAGAGTAAGAAGCACTGTTTTCATACAAGATGTGCTGGAAGGTGTTGAAACTCCATGTCTTGGCTATTGAGAAGGACAAAATTGTCGATAGGTTCCTGATTAGCAAATTGCTGGAGGGTGGATGCTCTGGTGGAAGTGAAATGTGATGTTCCAGCTGTCATCTCCAGCACAGAAATTCTAATCTACTCTCTGCCGGGAGCCTGGAGTGTGCAGCAGGGACAGGTCACTCTGCACTTGTCGCCTTTCTACGTGGTTTATCTAATCCTTCGCTCCTTGTCTCTGTCTAGACGAACCTCAGGATGACCAAGTTCAGATGTTCTGTTTTTCCTGTCCCTTCGTTGGGTGTTAGGAATCATCTCATGATCAGAATCATCTCCTGTTCAGAGCATCACATGCAGCTAACTTCTCTAACATCATTAGTGAGCACCTATTGCTAAAAGCGACACTTAATTCTCATTAATGTTAAACTAATTAGAGCCTGGTCAAGAGCACAAGCGACAACACAACTGTGTACAACTATTTACAACCTTATATTTAAAATATAGGCCATACTTTCCCTCCTCAGGCTCAAAGCAGGGTACAAATTCACCAACTAGAGCAACCAGCAACAGTCCTCAAGATTTAGTCTTTCATCTTGCGTTCAGGGATAAATTTATCTACAAAGAAAATTCTGTTGAGATTCATGAATGCAGACAGAGACAGATGCATTAGTCAAAAAGCCTGCATTGCTAAATACAGTACATGTACTGAGAGTGACCTAAATATCTATAAAATTACCCTGTCTAATTTCAAGCAAGAAAAAGCTACATAGAATTACTTTAATTAGCTTAAAAGGATGCTGTCAGCCACTTTCTGGAAGCATATTTAATGCTCCATGTTATTCATTGTACATATAGCAACCCATGGTAGAAAAATAAAATGTTTGTCTTCTCATCATTACTAGCACTACCATTATTTATTCTTACCCAGAAAAAGCATTTTGTGCTCCCTTGTGCGTTCCATCTGGTCACCCCCAAAGTGTTCTGAACCCAGTTGTCAACTCTAAGTTACTAAGAGCCTAAAGAAACTTTAATTTCCTTGAAGTTTAATGTAAACAAGGTGTTGGGGGGAAGCAAGAGCTTCGGTAGGGTCCCCATTGAAGGAAATATAGGAAAATCCATCTGTGCCAGTTGGCAGTGTGGGGCTGTCAGCACTGGCTGGACATTTGGCACAGGGATGCTCAAGGATTCAATCATCAAGGATTCCTAAAGCTGGAAAATAAATAGTGAGAGATGATAAAACTCTACTAAATCAGCAGTGGCCGGGAAAAAGGGGACCAAGGAATAACTGTGCAAGAATGAAGAAGTATCTATCATCATATCTCCTGAGAGCTTCCAACGTGGAATTACGATGTGGAGCTTCCTATGGCTGAATATTGCAAAGGCTTTACCTGTCCAAAAGGGGAGAAACTCAAGGACGACAAATACATTGCAGGATATTAGAGAGACCTTCGGTTTAGGAAATCCCTGAACCGTCAGTTTTTAGAGACTGAGAGCATCTCACTGGATGTATCCCCACAGCCTTGCTGACTTCTCATGCTCTTCCCACGTTTTCACTATCCATTGCTCACAGAGAAGGGGCTAGATGGACATTTAGTCCAGCCCAAATAATCACTTTTATGCCCTTATTTTCCAACACTTCATTTTCATTTTCATATGTTACTCCACTAGAATAGAGTTGGACCTCAGAGGATACCAACAATTTCAGACACAGAGACAGGCTCTGGGGTCAAATCCAGCATTTTTTCCCCTGGGAAATCTCTGAGGGACAGAGCAGAGTTTTCATCTCTCTTCACAAGAACAGATTTGAGGTGATGTTTCCATTTCAGAAGTGCAATAACTGAGTAAAAAAGCTCTTCTTTGGGGCGATTCTGATAGGAAAGAGGATGATTTATCCTGTTTTCCTCTTTGGTTATTGAAAGGATCAAAAAAATCCTCTAATGCACTTGGGGGCAGTGGCAGGTGGTGTCAACCCTGATCAATAACAAACTGCAAATGGCTGGAAAAAAAAAAAAAAGTCAGTTCAAAAAGAAAGGTTCGATACTGCCGAGATATGGAGCATCCTTTATATTTTGGTCCGGTTCCTGAAATGCAGTGCAGTGCTGAAGGCAGGGAAACCCGGGGCAGGATTTGGAGTTGCTGCAAACAGCAGGATTAATCCATCGGGAGCCTCCCTCTTCTGGACCGGAGCTTCATTTCAGCCGAGAGAACAAGAGAAACCCAAACCGCAGTCTCTGTCAACCCGGACAACCCAGCGGGATGCAGCGGGGGAAGGAGGAGGACTCGGCCTCCTTAATCACTCCCAACTGCGAGAGGACGACTCCGTCTAGGCAGCTCGCCAAGAGGCGCCTGGGTTTCCCAACCTGATCCTTTTCTCTCTCTTTGCTCCCAGCCATCCCCATTCCGCCTGTTTCCAACACAATTATACACAAATTCAGGCCTTGCAAATAGGGAGGTTTTTGCCTCTAAAAAAAGAAAGGAAAAAAATCCAGGCCAGCAGCTTCCCTGGTCTAGAGCTGAGCTAATACATCCTTCAGGCTTTCTGAGGATGCTTTTTGGCACTAAACCTGTCCTTGAGCTTATCTGAGCAGTTGGTAAGTGCCTGGGGCACTTGGTCAGGGTAGAAGATGAGGACATAGGACTGAGTTGATGATGCAGTGGTTGGATTTTGGTTGTCGTAAGGAGATGAGGACATGGCAGAGCGGATCATAAAATGGGTGAAGAGAGAAGAAGGGGCTCCCCATCTCAGTCTTTTGCTGGGGGACTCAGAAATATTATTATATTAATAATATTAATAATATATTATATTATTATATTATATAAGAGGCTATCTGGCCCTATGTGGGTAGGTGAGGGACTTGCATCTCTACGAGCATTCAAACTGCTGATTTCCCACTACACTTTAAACGCTAGTGGAGTGTAAACTAGTTGAGGCCTGGAGTCTTTTGCCCCCTTTGTGAAAATGTGGTTTCTGTAACCCACCCGCAATGCCTTTCTTGGGAGGGTTTCAGGGAATAAATCAACCCACCACCAGTTTCCTTCACCCTTCACTTTCCTTGTGTTGCCTCCTGCCTTCCAAAATTAGGAAACCTTCCAAGTGGCAACGTAAGGAATGCAAATTGATGTCTTCTCTCCAGCATGAATTATCCGACTCCTGAGGCTGTCTCTGTGAGATTATTTGAGCTGAACTTGACTGTTGCAATAATTAATTTCCAATCAAGCAAATTTGCGTAAATCTTCTCTTTAGAAATCTGCCTTAAATCAAGGGTTCAGGCACCACATTCCAGCTTGGTTTCATTAAAAATAGATTGCTATTGAAAGCTGCCAACGCTGTAAATACAGGCACCACGCCACCCTGCAGGACAGCTTGGATACGCGCTTTCCACATAATGAAAACCTGCCCTAAAAAGCCATCTCCACAGCAAACATCCCGCAGAACCAGGGCTTGCTGGGCTGCTATCAGCAACCCTGGTGACCTTCTCCTGTTGACACGTCTAATCTTGCACGGGTGACTTTGAAGCCGTGAGGATAAGCAAGACAAGGGCTGCAGCAGGACGCAGGCAGGGAAGGTCTTGCCAACTTCGGAAAACTTCTCGGAGATATTTCGCGTGCAACCCACAAACCAGAGAGCCGACTCAGCTGCTCTGCGAAGAGAGAAGAGTAGGAAGCAAAAGCCCTCTTGGTAGGACACCAACAGCATCACGAAGGCCAAGTGATGAAATAAATTGCAAGCGATGACAGATGCTGAGAGAGAGGAGAGACGGGGAATGATAGAACTACAACCCTCCAAAGCAGTGCAATCCGCACGGGGTAGGGAGCCCCGGCTGCCTGGCTTCTGCGGGACGGGATTCCAAGCCCGGCACTCTTGGGATTGATGCCAAGTTCTCCGTAGCCTCCATCTCCAGAAGGTGCAGGTGGGACCTGCATGGGCTTGTGCAGACTAAGCCCTTTGGAAGGGATGGGTGGAAGTCTTCTCCTTCCTCCTCAGGCCTTACCTCTTCATTTCCCTAGCATCAAGATATTCCCTTCTCTTGGAAGGAGCTCTTCCATAGCAAGAGACATGTCCCTGACCATCTCTTGTGCATTTAAATGACTGTAGACACCCACACTTGCAAAAGATGAACATAGCAGCATGGAGACATCATCCCAGCCATTTCTGGACTCTAAAGCTCCACTCATTAAAAGTACAAGCTGGTGACAGGTTAGTGAAGCTGGTTCTAGGGGTGCTGAACCCTTCATAGGGCTCGTGTAGCATAGAAATTCCAACAAGATGCCAAGCAAGATGTAAACTCGTTTTCATATTATGGTCCAAACCTCCACCGCAGGTTTTAGAGGTGAGGTGTTGTCCTTCCTACAAGGACCCCAGCCAAGTATGAGATCCTGATCTCTGGTTTGTCTCCAGACAACAATAAAGTCCCTAAGAGGGTTGTTGTCTCCAATTTGTTTTTGTTTTTTTGCTTTTGTTTTTGTTTTTAAGAGGACTCTGCAGGAAGAAAAAGGAGGAAAATTTAGACTTGGGCAAAATAAGATCTAATAATCCTGCTTTCCACTTTCCTCAGCCACCAGAACCGCAGGGAGGAATGAGAAGTTGACAGTGCAGCTTGACTGGTGGTTGAAGCACACGGTGTATTCTGGACCTGTGAATGAATGAGAAATCTCCTGGAGAAATCGGTGTCTCAACATGCTATTCTGAGACCTACCATGAGTATTTTCTTAAGGGAAAGAATTAATCATCTTTTATCAACATCAGGATACAGGAGAGGAACTAGTTTGTTTCTGTAGGGCCTTTTTTTTTTTTTTTTTACAGAGCTTGGACACTGTTTTTATCTTATTTTATTGTTTTGGGGATGAATCATTCAACTGCTTCTCTTTAAGGGAAAATTGCTCTTCACTCCTGCTTCAACATCATCTCCTTCCCTTCTCAGACCTCCACTCATGTTTAGGATCACTAAAGAAAATGGATGGATACTCTGGCCTGAGTGTTCAGAGAAGTCCAATCCAATGGAAAGCTGAATAATTTTATGAATAACTCCTGTATTTTCTAATCTTCCCCCAGCTACTGGATGATCTCCAGTGAATAGGTGTAGGCCCCACACTATGGCACTTCAGGTTGTTGGTTGGTCAACCAGTATCTTGGATGAACACCAAGTATGTTCCTTCCAATGTATTTATGGTCCCACTTAGCCCAGAATATAGCTTAAGGGCCCAACTGGGACTGGTCCTGGAAAAGGGGAACGGAGGATAAATAAAGGGAAAAGCATTAGGGAAGGGAAGAGGACTCCTGGACGGGTTGTCTTTTCCAAAGCTCTTCACCACATTCAGCATTTCCCCTGAAGCAGCAGTGCTCCAAAGAGCTATTTAAATCACTGTACCGAGAACTGGGACTTCTCCTCTGCTACGTGAATATCTAAGCTCACTGTCAATTCTTAGCAAATAACAGAGATGTAGACCCAAGCCATTCCTGCCATTAATCACTAGCAAACCCACATCCCCTGTAAGTGCATTGGTGGCACATCCAGAATCCAATTTCTGTTTCAAGAAGGTTTTTCTAAAAAGACTATTAGGTTTCTTATTTTTCTTGCTTGTGCCTGACTGGCTGGGTTAGGGGATGCTTAAGAGACCGCTGTAAAATTACATTCATCATCTACTGTTCAGCTGGTCTCAGAATCTATTCTCCAGATTGCAACGCGAAATTACAGTCATTCAATAATAAAGTATTTGCAGAGAGGTATTAAGCAGGGGTGCTGCTGTATTATTTACCATGGCAACTCAGGATGCCAATTTATCTTTTTTTCTAAATGCGGAAGAGCTCCAAAATACTCTGTCCTATAATGTGACAAAATGCATTTGTGTTGCATATAGCACTTTACGTACTCAGAGAAGCCTCCTCGTCTGCAGATGGGAAGGGTGTTTGTCCACTTGATTAGATGACGCAGAGTCGCCTGGAGAGGTCAGGCCTTTTCATTCATTAACTTCCCTCTAGGTCTGGGTGGAGAGGCCTCCAGGAGGGTCTGAATCCTCCTGCACAACAATATGTGATACACAGGCAGCCTTTCCCTCGCTTTTGTTTCAAAGTGGGTCATTTTCCTTATTCAGCAGTGGGTGTTTTCACCCTCATAATGTTTTCATGAGTTCTCCTCGGCTCAGACAGGTCCTAAAACAACATGCTCTGCTGCCTAAATTTTCTTTCATTTGATTTAGCTCTGTCATCTTCCAATTGCATCAAGGGATCCGTTGCTTTCCATGTCCTCCCTGGCACCTTGTGGTGCACAGCATGGTTTGTACGCTGCAAAGGCTGACGATATTGCTGGAGGATGCACTAATGTCCCTATTCTTCTGAAATGACACAAAGATGAAATGATTTGCCCAAGGTTGCATGAGGAGGCGTTTGGAGAGCCTCTAATCCCCAGCCTATTGGGTGAGCTAGTCTTGTCTAAATATAATTTATCATTGACTGTTTTGTTGTTTTGGTTGCAACAAACTTCAGGCTACTTCTTCATCCTAAGTAGACTCAGTGTCTCCAGCATCTTGCCTTGAAGAGCTTTTCCCTACCCTCCTCATTCTGGCTTCAGATTCTGGTATTCCGAGGTTACCAGACAAGAGTGGATCCGCAGTGTAGACCCCTCTTTAGAGTATTCCTTGGATCCCCTGCCCTAATTGTCCCCCTCAGAAGAGGAATTACAGTGCACTACATCTCATTCCATACTCACATATCCAGATCTCCCTTGGAAACTCATCCGTGATGGGGGATAAGACAAGTCCTGACCTCCTCATATGGAGTCAAAGTGCGACCAGGATACATGTAGGATCCTGGGGATTTTCATGGACCGCTGCTGCCCCATAGAGTCAATTCAGCTCCTGTTCACCCCTCCCAAAGCAGGAGGCAAAGTCAGCCTGTGGTGTGGCAAGACATGTGCTTTGCAGAAACGGCATGATAATACATGATTATTAGCATCTTGTCCACCCTGCGTGGTGTGGTTTGTGTGCTATTCTCCCTCTCTTGGCCTCCGCCGTCTGAGAAACAGGCTGACACGTTGCTCTTGGGTTATTTCAACATTTACTTTGGAATCCCATTATTTATTCAATGCACAGAGAGACACATGCACCCACAGCCCAACAATTCATGGCACTGAACCTTGCATATTCCTCTGGCAAGGCCTTTGCCAGTTTCTCAGCCTCGCTAATCCAGCCCAGTGTTTTCTGCTGTACTTTTATCTATCCTGCAGGCTTCCAGATGCATGGGAACCACTGAATCACATCAAATTTTGTACTTTCCTTTTGGCCAGGGCCAACCACAACCACCTCACTGCAAGGTGACATTTTGCCACTCCTGAAAAGTTGGTGGAGAACCTTGTGGTCGTGGATGCCGCAGGCTCATTACATACTCTTGTGAAAAGCATTCCTTCTTCTCCATCAAAATAAAACTCTGCCTCCCAGTCATCCGACCAGTTCCCCATCGTCTGTTGTCCCGCATTAACTCAAATACCCTATTGCTTACAAAATATCTTCACATTTTTGAGATGTGGAAGAAAAAATATAAAGTTTGGGGTTTAGTTGCTCTGCAGTTTTGATACACATTCATAGTCTGGATGGGGAGTGAGGGGTGGGTTGGCCAGGTAAGTGACAAAGAGTTCAAGAGTTCTTTGGTTTTGGAGGAAACCCTTAGAAGAAGAAAGATTAGGGGAAGTGCAGCAGGACGACTTGTGAGATAGACCCTAGAGTAAAGTAGAAAGGAAAATCCCTGCCCCAAGGACAGGGTCAGTGTCTCCAGATTCCCCTGGACCTGGAGAACATGGAGGCAGGGGAACCTGGAGAGAGCATGAAGGCACCATGTTCACAGAACTTACATGTTTCTACAACATTCAATCCATTTCCTCTCCTCACACCCCATTCCGTGTTGGTACTCACCCTTCCCCAACACTCTCCTTTTCTCTTCACCATCCAGTTTTCCCTCAGAGATCTTCTCCACTCCACTCCTCTCTCTTCAGTTGTCTCCAACAGTCTCACTTTTTCCCCTTTGGCCACTAATGACCAGATTCTTGTGGCAGAAGCCTCATCTCCCACAACATCCCCGAGTCCTGTGCTCCTTTGATACCCTTGACCATCACATTCACCTGCCCAGCAGTCCCTGGCTCACACATCACATGCATCTCCGTTGCTACTGCCATCATGCCATTTGGTCCTTCATCCTCCCAGGTTGTTCTTTCCCTCAGCAAATCAGTCTTCCCACCTCCAACCCTTCCACCTTCCCAACTAGTGAGCACTGTTTCCAAAACTTTGTATTTCATGGGTCACACCACAGCCCCAAGCTTCTTTACTAGCCAAGTATCGCTGTCACCTTTGCAACTGCTTCTCCTCATCTGTGTTTTGTACCCACCTCGTCCATGCCCTTTTCAGTCTCCACTGGCGCGGTCTTGCTGACAGGCAACACAAAGCCCTTTTACATGATTCCATGTGGTGGCCAGGAGGTCTTTGCTTGGGAGAAAGGCAACAAAGTCCTTCTTTATGGGATCTGCATGCACATGGTCCTCGCAGCACTGTGCTGAGCCCTGCCAAGCAAGTGATGTGAATGGAGATGCCCCTTGCTGAATTAGAGCGGCACCGCCAACCCCGGCCAACAATGTGTAATGTAGTATAAATGGAATCGTCTCTGCAGAATGAAAGGCACCTTGCCAGGCCGCACACGGCTTGGCCCTGGACAATAAAGACATAATTATGGCTTCAGTGGGTTTGCTTTGCTTTGAGATTTCCACCAGTGGTGAAATGTTGTTCCATCCTAACCTTAGGGAAGCGGATGATCTCATGAGCTGAAATTGCACAGGCCAAACTTACCAGAGCGCACATTGAAATGGGAGAGCCGATCGCTCTAGTCCTCTTCTAGTTGGCTGGCTAGAACAAGGAAATATGTGATATGCCTTCCCCTGCGGCTAAGAAGGAGCCTGCTCCATCCCAGATTTATTTGCTAAGGTGTCGGCTTTTTGATGGTTATTTTTGATTCTCCTCAAATCCCTGAAGGCCAGGAACCACCCTGCTCTGCTCAGGAGAAAAACAGGATCATTGTAATTCACCACTAGTATCGCTGCAAGGTGTCGCTTCCATCCTGCATGCTCTTCTCCTACTAGGTGACATCTCCATCATGCAGCAGTAATGCTCATGCTGGGCTCTGCACCTAGTTCTTGTCTCCGGTTGTCCAGCACAAACAGAATCACCCAGAATTACAGAATGGTCGAGGTTGGAAGGGACCTCTCTAGAGATCATCTAGTCCAACCCCTCTGCTCAAACATGGACACCTACAGCACAAGATCATGAAGGACTCCCGTAAAGCTAACTGTACATAAAGCTTAGAATGAACCTTCTCCGTGAAGAAAATACAACACACTTATTGCTCACAGTTCTCTTCTTTTTTTTTGTGCCCGTGTTTCACTTCTGTGAAATCCAGGACCCAAAGCAAAGGAATACATTTGGCATTTGGCATGCAGCTATGGGCACAGCAGGCGCTCTCCTTCATCTTACAGGTTAAACCAAGACTCAGCGCTCAAAGTGAAACCATGTAGACAAGTGCAGGATGAATAATGGCCCTACGGAGCCTTTCCCTCCAGAGGAAGCAAGGAAAAACCAAGCAGCGGCAAGACTGGAATTCACCTCTGCATCACAGGCTAGATCATGGGGCAGTTTTTGAGCCTGTTCTCTGTCCTATTTTGTTTAGTGTTGTTACAACCATTGTATTTGCATGTGAAAAGAAGGAAGACAAAGGGAAGAAGCAAAACTTAACGAACCTCTTGAGAGGGAAGAGTCTTGCAGGTGACCTTGCTTGACACAGTCAACTGTCATCGTCAGTTATTTGCAGGTAATTATTTACGAGGAATTGCTACTCCCTGCAGACCTGATAACGTTTCAGTGAGTCTTAACCTTTCTCCCCCGTGCCTTCTGCTAGGCTTGCCAAGGGTGAAGGTCTAAGCCAATGGCTTGAAGAGGTGTGAATTACACAGTTTGTCTCTAGCACAGCCCGGAATGTTTTGCACTTTCTCAACACGCCATGGGATAGAGCCACGATTGACTTCATCCTATCACGGACACATTTTGCTTTCTGTCTCCACAGCTGCTGTGACCTGCCTGAAATGGCCTCATGTTCTCCCTGCGGGGAAAAACGGGATAAATTAGCTGGCTTACACTGCCTGATGCCTGTGGTGTTGCACGGAGCCAGGAGTTTGAGTCCAATTTTCTGCCGTAATGTAGGGATCCTACAAAGGCAGTATGGTGGGACATGATGTAGACAAAACTCATGCTCTGGAGAATGGTTTTGCAACCCAGTTTGGGCATTTCTAATTTGTGCCTAAGCTCTGCATTCATTTTCAACCATGTCCTGAAATAAATGTTTTGTTAGTTCTTTTCTTTATATGACTTTTAGGGATTTTAAGAGACAACAATTAAACCCAGCTTTTAACAACATGCTATTTCCAAAAGCACATCCATACCCTCCAACAAACATTCCCCAGCTTCATGGGGGAAGCTTCAGTCCTCCTCTCTGGTTGCTTAAATTTAGTTTGAAAACAATGTATTTGTCATGGTAAACCATACCCAAACCCTTAACTTCCCATGGATTTGCATATTCAAAAAATGAAATTAAATAAAATAACATCAGAATCTGCAAACATAAAGTGGGCCTAACAGAACATTTGAAGACCATCAGTCTAATGAATGCATTTCCTAACCAGAAAAGATGTTTCACAAACCCAAATTTCACATCTAAACTACCTAGGCTGGTGAAGAAACCATGGTAACTGCACAATTTAATTGGATGTTTTGTTGGCTAGGGAGAATGGGAAAGATTGCATAATTGGTGCTTGGGAGTCTACATAAACATGACATGGTTTGGAGAGCCAACAGATTGTGCTAGAGAGGAACACGATATCGCACATCTGGCACTGGGTTGCATCTACTTTATGTAACACAAAATCAGAGGGTGTCAGGAGTTTTGCAGGGCTCCAAAACAGCACAATGCCTGGTGAGTCAGCCGTTCCTCACTGCTCTATTAGCAGCTTGACCCTGGGACTGGTCTGGAAGACAAAAAGGATTTGCTTGCTCCAATTTGCTTCCCTGTCCATGGAGCCCTGCTCACTTCACAGCAAGCAGATAAGATACAATGCACCACACCAGCACCAGCACTCAGTATGCAGACATTTGGATCAAAGCATTGCCAACAGATCCAAAATTTCCCTGTAAAATGAACCAACAAACGTTGGTCTCACTAAGTGCTCTGTCCTTGCTTCTTTTGACTTCCTTTTATCTCTGTTTCTCTCCGTTCAAAACTCCAACTCCAGCCCTTATTTCTCTGATCTCTTCCTGAATCACCATTGTGTTTGTCACTCACGCCAATTAGCTAAGTTCAATCAGCTTCAATCATCACCAGCTGTGTCCAAGTCTCATACATAGCTATTGATATCACTAGTTGCATCTGCAGTGCTGGGTCAACCATAAGCCCCAACATGGATACAGAAGTTATTAACCATCCATACTGCTTAATTTGTTCTCCAAAGAAGACCTCCCAGCCTAAAGTAGAGGCGTGACCACATCAGATCAGATGAATATGACTCCTCAAAACTGACCCGAAATATCTTTGTAGATCTTCTCAGAGTCACAGGTGACTTGAGGTCACATCTGGGCTCTCAGGATCTTCTCAGTGACATCCTAGTCTTTACGAAATTGGACAAATACAACTTTGTCTTGCTAACAGGCCCAGAAAGGGCCAAAGGAAAGAAGAGTTATAAGATTCAACTGGTGTCTCCAGAATCCCAAAAGGAGTGGAGAAAGGGAAGCTGATAACATGAGTAAAGCAAATTGAGGTATGCTCATGATCTCTACCCAAGAATCAAGCCCGGTCTTGGTCTGGGATGCTGTGTAGGTACATGGACATCCTCTAAGCTGCTTGCAGTTCTCCACTGTGCTCGTGGCTGCAGGAGCCGTTGGAATGGAGCTGGGGCACTCGTAGCCAAGGCTTGCGTGTTTGGCGAGCTAGCAAACCCCGCTTAAGTGGCATCTGGCTGTGCTGTTTGTGTTGCTAAAGAGGAGCACATGGGCACGGATTCGCTCGGCCCTGCCAGTTGGTGAGGAAAGGCTGGAACCCAGCTGCATGTCGAAACATGAGACGTAAACAATGATTTGCCAACGAGAGTAAAAGTAACGGCCTCTCAGCAGACGCTATAAACAGCCTTGCGCATTGTATCCAGGACCAGAAGGGCATTAGCCTTGCTATCGATACCCCAATAATGCAAATCGGGGAGAAACCACTGCCAAATCGGTGTGCTCTGTGGCTCTTCTTATAAAATCTCTCTTCTCTTCCTTTCAGTAGACAAGAAATTGCCCTTCTGCCTTCTTTGGTGGCTTCAGTTGGCCTCTCCAATACAGTTAAAAACTTGGCACCGAGCCTTATTTAATAGAAATGGAAAATGAGCCTAATGGAGCGCCTAATATCTGTCTGGGGATGATGTGTCTCGTTTTCTAAGGGCTGAATCCCTCCACAATGCAGCAGAGCTCAGGTCTTATCCTAGTCCGGCATATCCAGCTGGAGCTAGGTACTTCCTGGCTTTTCTGGGACACTGAGACAAAGTTCCACACTTTATCCTTACATCTTCTTGTACTTGGCTGCACAGGACTGATTTCCTTCCCAGGACCCACCAGTCATTCAGTAAGGATGACCGCACAGGAGGGGATATCACAAGATGTTCACCTCCATGGTGAGCCTATGGGCTGGAACTAAGGGTTATCCTGGGGTAAAGGGAATAGTCTTGATTCCTGTGAGCTTCTCTTTGGCCTCTCCTACCCTGTTGAATCCTAGAGCTTTCCATCTGAGTGTGAAAGCCTCCTGCCTGATCCCCACCTCGACTCCCTGTCAGTCGTTCTGCCTCATTTCATTACTCACCCTTGGCTTCTGGCCCCGGTGCATCAAGGCAGCTGCTGACAGCCACACAGGAGGGAACAAAGAGTCAACGGTTGCTGACAGTGAGATGTTCTGCTGATTAGAGACCACCCATGGGATCCGCCTCACGGGAACCCTCTGTCCATCTCCCTCTTCAGGAGGTTCTCCATTCCAAGCCCGGCAAGGAGCACATGAAACAAGGGCTGCAGATGCATTTAGGAGGCAGAAGAACAGAGTGAAATGCTAATAAAGCAATTCAAAACAGAGAGAAACACATCAGTAAATCCCCAAGATCTGAGCAGCTCAGAAAAGGGTGGGGAAGGCTTGTGCAGATTTACTTAGGACCAAGCTTATCCTTTCCTTTAAAAAGTTTGCTTTTGTTTCGTTAGAGCAGGACTTCAATTAAAGAAGAAAGAAAAAGTAAACAATAAACCAGAAATGACTAGGGATTATCAAGGCAGGCAAGGGAGACCTGCATAAATACTTCCCTGCATTGGAAAATGTAATGTTCTCTTGTACTTAGCCTGGAGGATGAAACAGATTAGAGAGAAAAGCTTGCTATTTCCAAAAAGCATAAGGCTCACCCCTAGCTATCCCATGGGTTTTGGTTGTCTCAGTCCTCCCGTGGTTCCATTACAGTCTTATTTAGCAACAAAACTTTAATGTAACATCGACTTTCAGAGTCGATAGACCCTGAATTTTCTTGGAATTTATAACGCCAAATAAAGCTAACACAGTCTTGCACTCCATTATTTGGATTTTCCTTGTCTCTTTTAGCTTAGAACTTCAGGCCTGGACCACAGAATCACATGCTCCATGGGTCCCTGGGACTTTACTGCTCCATGGGTCCCTGGGACCACAACCTGCCCTCCAAGCAGCTGCAAAGAGGAGTAACGAAGGATGGAGCGGAGTGAAGACACTGCGGCCAAGCTCTGTTGTCCTCCCTTTGCCACTGATCAGCCGCACAGGAGCTGCCCAATGGGAGATACAAGATGAGATGTCTGGTGCTGAGCCAGCAAAGGTGGCAAATCACTCCTTTGGGATGAATTTTGCTTGGGCTTTGCTCATTATAAGCTCATTTTAATGTCAAAACACACCTCAGTCCCAAAAGTTACCCACTTTGGAGGTACAACCACTCCTCACTGAGCGTGCACTCTGGATTTTCAACTGACTGTATCTATAAATGAAAGTGAGAAACTTTTTCACCAATTAATAACAATAGTAAGTATGACTATAGTCACTCAAGCTCCACCTGAATGTAAAGAAACATATAAAAGTTGAACCCAGGAGGAAGAAGGGAGAGGAAAGATTCCATCGTAACTTTTGGATCAATCAATGGGCTGATCTCCTCTCCTCCCCTTGGGTCAGGACGTTGCCTAAGCAGACTCCAGACTGGCAGTCCTCTCCCATCTTCTGTGGTGAGAGCTGATTGCACATTTGTGCATTAGAGATAGCTAAAAATCCCAGACTGTAGCAGAAAATTTCCTGTACTGACATCCGAAACCTGCTTTGTAAAAGTCACGTTTGAATAAATCATGCTATTCGTGAATTCAACTACTTGTTTGGAAGGCAATTGGACCTATAGTTGACAGACTGTTCATGAATCCGCTACTGCCAGAGTTGGGCATGTAGCTAACACAGTAATTGAGATATCTCCTTCCCCACCCCACACTGCTCTCAAACTGCAACAGTCACCCAGCCCATCCCCTGCCCCAGCAGGGACACCCAGAGCAGGGGCACAGGGTCCATCCAGGCGGCTTGGAGATCTCCAGAGCAGGAGCCTCCACAGCCTCTGGGCAGCCCCAGGGCTCGGGCACCCTCACAGCAAATAAGTTCTTCCTCACATGGAGGTGGAACTTCTGTGTTCCAACTTGTATCCATTGCTCTGTCACTGGCCACCACTGAGAACTCTCCAACCTGTCCAGGTCCCTCTGAATGACAACACAGCCCACTGGGGTGTTGGTCACACCACCCAGTTTGGTGTCATCTCCAAACTTGTTGGGAGTGCACTCTGTGCCCTCATCCAAGCCATTGATGACCAAGTTGAACAGCACTGGGCCCAGTACTGACCCATGAGAGACACAGCCTCCAACTAGGGTTCTCCAAGGGGTTTTTAGCTCCCAGCACGTGATGATTTTGGCGGATGGGGAACACCTGGGGAAGTTGAGCGCTGTGCTCCTGATGGGAGTGCAGCCTGGGAGAGGCATGGAGGCTGCACATGAGCAGACCCATGCTGGGAAATCATCCGCTTACAGAGTCATAATTCCCTCGATGCTTTCCCATGCTCTGATGCCCCTAGCAGAGGTAGTCCTGGAGAGATACTTGTTGTATCCACACCGGAATGGAAAGAGTGTCCTTGAAAGTAGAGCTGTGATGGAGATGCTTTCTGTCCCCATCTGCTCTATCCCAGCTGAAGACCTGACTTGAGGCAGCCACAGCATTCTCAGAAATTCTCAGGAAGCTCCTGGGATGCCTGTGGAAGACATAGACAACTCTAAAGGAAATATCAACTCATGAACCACTTACAAGTACAGACTGTATGAGCATATTAGGAATCCTGAGTCTGGAAAAGAGATGATAGGGAAGAATACCACAGAGGTCCACACTACCGAGAGCGGCCTGGAGATTCTGGCCAGACTCCTTCAGGATGATGACCTGAAAGAGTCATTCCTGATTGCAGGAATGGGCAGTGCATCAGATGAAACCAGTAGGACTGCTCAACTAAAGCCCGTAGAGGCAGTTCTTTGCCTCTGAGCTGTGTATATCTCTGCTACATGACCATGAGGATGCTCACAGCTTAGGTGGGCTCATTGCGAGACTAGGCAAGATAATGGAGAAGAAATTATCTAAGAATTATGCAACGTATCTGAGAGGTTACATTCAGCTCAGGATGTATCTGAAACAAAATATCTGGGGACTGGGAGACTCTTGAAGGAAACACTCTGTTCTTCCATGCTTCGCTAGCAGTCTGCTTTGGTCGTCACACACAAGATATAGGGTTAGACAGATGCTCTATATGACCCACATGGCTTCTCTTACGTTCCTGTTATGTTCTCCTGCATTTATCCAGGTGGCTTGGGCAGAATGAATGAAAGTGCAGATCTGCTTGGGCTTTGCTTCTCCAGAGGACTTCAGATGACCCAACAGTATATGATGACTAGCAAGCAAGAGATTGGCTTGGGGCTATATTTAGTCAGTAGCACAAACACAGCCCCCGGGATTATGGCACCGAGAAGCCTGAGAGACAAAAGACAATTGCAAACAATCAGTCTTGGGCTGCTGGTGCAGGAAGCAGTTGATTTGTCAACACGTGGCAGCAGGAGAAGACTTGTTGCATAGCTCACTTTGGCTGGAAAGTATTCTGCAGCCAACCACTTCTTAGCAAGGGAGAAGAGTGAAATAAGAGGTCATTTGGGGAAAATTTTTGAGAAATCCAAACCTTAAGCAAATTTAGTCCATGTTGAGGGCTACCTACCTCCATATCCACATCACAAGGCACTTTATGCCCTTCCCTATCCCCCAACTCATTGTCCATCTCTACTGTCATCCCTGGTGGGGTGATGTCCCTGACTCAAGGCAATGGTCTTTGGTCTACAAACTCAGATGAGAGGAGGTTTTATAGAAAATGAGAAAGTTCCAGAAATTTGTGTTATCCAAACTGAAGATAAACCTCTGTTCCATGGACAGACATAATCTCACCTGCCCACTTGAGCTGCCCCACCTTGCACATATGAAGACTCTAATTGCTTGGTCATAGTATCACACTGATGGTTTGGACTTAATAGATGAACCCCCAAATCCTTTGCAGTCTGCTTCCCAGGCAGTTTCCCTCATCTATCTGATGAGGGAACCTATCTGATGTTCTCCTAGATATCCAACAC
>JAWLRI010000787.1:1344342-1412726 GCA_034781795.1 Crypturellus tataupa
ATTATTTTGTATTTCCTCTGATTACTTCCTTTTGGGGCATAAGTAAAGCAGAGAGAACAAGACAAAAATATACTTTTCAAGGAGATTTGGTGAAATAATGATTGGAAAGAAAACAAACAACCAACAAAAAAGTCTCACCAAAGGCAATTGCTGCCTTAATACCTGATCCGGGATTATCCTCTGCATTTTCAGTGCACGTGGTCACATTTCCACCATGGGATCACTCTTTACCCATGCAGATATGCCTCCTGCTCAGCAAGGACTAAGCGATGGGTTTGCAGTCCCCAAAAGATGGGACCATGAAGAGACTTCCCCCAAGGGCTTCTTTTACCCTGTTGGTTCCTTCCTCTGAAATCCCTTCCCAACACGACGTTTGCTGACTGCCTTTTGGGGGATAGTGATGTTTGGCTGTCCCCAACCCCAGGTAAACACTTCGAGGACCTTCGAGGGGCACAAACCCATGTAGATATTGGCCAATTTCAATGACTCGTTGCCCTTAGAGCGTGGCCATGAACCCCCACCTCTACTTGCTCTGTAGGTTGGAGCTTGCAGAAATGCTCCATCCTCCATCGGCTGCAGGTGCCGGGGGGATGCAAACACCCTGCTGCCAGCAGCACCAATTCATCAGCGGCCAGTTAATTAACTGACAAGCGGCCAATTTTGTTCCCTTATCTCACGGCGCACAAGCGAGATAGTTCTGCCTGGGAGTGGACTTCATTAATGCAGTGTGAGGACGCCAGCCCCCGAAGGAAAGCATCTAAGGAAGCAGAAAATGTAAATTCTTACCCGGTGTCTGCATCTTTTTCAGCTGGAGGGACAAAAAATATAGTCACTTGCTCGCCAAAGACAGGGTCTGACAGAATGTGTGGCACAGCAGACCAAAGAGTTAGGAAAATGGCTTTATTTTAGGGACCCCTGATGAATTTTAGTGCTGAAAAAATGGCAATTCAACAAGTTTTCCCTAATTTTGGCTTGGCTTTAATAAGGGGTTTCCAACCCTACAGAGTAGTTCATTTCTCAAGCAACATTTTACTTGCATTTCACACATCTCATCACACACACGCTTAATATTTGGACGTTTTGCTGTTTCTGGTGCCACCAAACCTTGTAGGGATTGTAGGAAAGGCTGTCTGGGGCCTCACTGTCAAGTCTAAAGTTGCAATAGAGGGACAGACAACATATGCCTGTTGGAAATTCTATGGGGAAATTAGGAATTCTATGGGAAATTTTGAAATTCTATGGGGAATTTTGAAATTCTATGGGGATATTGCAAATGCAAAGCTACTTTGCACATCAGGCACTGTGCTCATTTACAGTGTGCATCAGTGTAACCTGTAGGGATTTTTATTCCCTTATTCAAAGGAGAGGACACCAGGCTGGAAGTCTGAAGAACTGGGTGCTGTGATTAATTCTCCTAAGTAACAAAATAGGAATCAGCTCGTGTTAAAAACACCAGGGTTACAAGATAAGGTTGAATTCAGAGTAGGTTAACGGCACTGGATCAGCCAGGCTATGAATTTCCCTGCCTGCAGCCTCACAATGTTCCATTCTCGGGCTTTTTCCTTCTTACTATTCACTTTTTGAGCCCCCAGCAAGTCTGACTGGGCATGGAGTCAATCCCACGGACTTGTGTACGCTGCAAATTGCAAACGCATCGCACTGGCCATCTCCCATCTTGTGTTCTCTAAATAAATAATGATTGGCCGGTTGTTACGGGATTTTCCTTTCTCCCTTTTTTTTTTTTTTTTTTGTATTTTTATTAAGTCATCTTTAAATTGTCCACACTCCAAGCTAGTTGCCAAGATTTAGCCTGGAGCGGTTCCTTCCCAGCAGCTGCAGCTTGAGCTCTTGCAACGTGGGATTAGATTAATCTCTGGCGTCATGTCAATAAAATCAGCAAGCAGCGCCCAGACTTTGGCCCTCGCAGGCTTTGCTTTTTGGAAGATCTCTGACAATCTGACGAGATGGATATCGTGCAGGTCCACTTATGCGGAGTAGAAGGCTCTCGACAGCAGGAGCTGCCTTGCCAGCTTTCTTCATATGCCCTTTCCCCAACTTCTTGCCCTAAAATAGTGATTTCCTAGAAAAATGAAATGTGGCAGAACTTCTGTCTTAGAAATTCGCTGATCTAATCGTTGACATCACGCCTAGCATCTTACTTGTTCAATGTGTCCTGGAAAAGAGGATTTCTTTGAAAATCTGAGCATGATGGGGAAGACAACACAAGTTTTTGATGGAAAAGGAGCTGATGGTTTGGAAGGATGTTATTAGCTGGGTACAAAGATCAATCATATGGACCCTTTTTAAAAAATATCCACAGATATATCAATATCCATAACGGAAGAGATGGGAGGTGATGGCACAAGCTGTAGGTGCAGAGATGAAGACGATCTCTGTAGAGATAAGAATTGGAAATATCATGAAAGCAAAATATCTGAGTTTGAGCACCAAATAAAGATCACATTTCATAACACAAAGTACGAGAATGTGCCCTGAGGGATCAAAATACAAGTTTTACTCGAAGAGAAGAAAGTGGAAATAATGGAAGAGGAGAAAGTATGGGTGCATGGGCTGTTTAAAAGCCATAAAAGTGAGACATCCATGGAAAAAGATCATGCTAGGATATAAAGAGCAAGGAATTTCAATGCTGGCCTGGAGATCTTAATGCAGTAGATATTAATGAGACTGCAAACTGAAGATCCTGAATAGGATCATTGCACTCGTGTCCTTTACTGTCCACTTGAGTCACAATCTTTAGGGGTTTCTTATTAGGATTCCACCAACTTTGAGAAGGGTTTACGGGGAGAGCTCCCATAACAAGGTTTTGTAGTGGTTCTTGGCAGAGATCTGTGCTCATTTTCATACAAATGGTAGTTTCCAGATACCATATCTGTCTCTGCCATGAAGTTTTTGTCACAGCACCCACAAATGCACAATTTTTGCAGATTCCAAACCAAATAAAGCAAAAGTGCAGCCCACACCTAAGTGTTTGAAAAACGCACTGGAAGCAAAGGTTAGGCAGGACTGAACTCTGCTGTTTAGGGTCTAGATAGGGTTTATTTGCAGCATAGATGTGATATATTGAAGAATTAGGTTGTATCCTGGAAAAAAAAAAAGACATTTTAAGGGAAAACCACTGGTGAAGGGTCAGCGAGGAGACTGTTCTCTCAAGTAAGTCGTAGCAGAAGAGCTTCCAAGTCAGCCCCACAGGAAAGACAACAAGATAGCTCCCTAGGAGTGGTAGGGAAGAGACATTACAAGCACTTCCTCTGTTTGTTACTCGAACAATGTAGAGAAGAGAATTCATTTAGTTCCTAGCGGTGATGCATAACTGCCCTCTATTTATTATGTATGTGCTCCTCGCTGTCCCCAACCCTCCTCTGTCCCACAGTCCCCAGTTCATGTTTTATGAACCCACAAGGAACGTAGGAAACTCCCCACCTCCCCTAACGAGGAGAGCTTTGCAGATGACATTGCAGCTTTCATAAATTCTAGACAAATCAAATAGAAATTCCTAAAAATCAAATATTTCTGTGCTGCTTCCTCCTACCTTTTTTTCCTCCCCAATCTGGTCCAAATAACCATCTGACCCTTGCTGCCCACATCGCCTACACAAGTGGGTAGAAACCATTACAAGTTGGAGTAGATCAAGAGTTCCTTCAATTTTTTTTTCTTTTTTCAAAAAAACTCATCTTGTTGAAAAGAAAGAATAGTTGGGAAAGTGCAGGATTGGAAGGATGTGAGAATGTGTCTGATCAAAGCCACTAAGACTGCCCTTCCAGCTATCCCATGTCTTCTGTCTCCATATCTCATGACTGGAGCATTCACTGAAGATCTCATTCCCACCTCTAGAGCAGAGGTCCACATTCACCTGAGCAAATACATATCTGAAATACAGACTCCGCAAAATATCTTCTCTATTACAGTATTGGTCAACAAACCTGTCTTGTTTCTTCATCTGTGAAATGAACAGAAAATGGATCGGGCTGAGAGACCTGCCAAGGAGTTGTTTTTGCTCTGAATAGGGATAGGGGAAGTGTAACAGAGTATGTGCTTTCAGACACAACATTTTGTATGTTCTTTTGGTCATTTTCCACTCAAAATCCATTTTTTAGCATGAATCTCTAGCCCATCATCTCTAGACCAAGGGCGCAGTCCAACATGGACCTGATTTCCAAGGAAGTCCTTGTGCTCTCTTTGAGATCCTTAATAAAAGCTGTGCCCAGTGGTTGAAGCTTGGGCAAAAGCTCATTTTGAGACCAGTATTACAAGGTGAGGATGAATGCTATGAGTGAAGCATTTCACAGAAATTAGATGGTAATTGTCTCTGTGGGCAACACGGATTTGTGTGAAACAGTATTCCCTTCCCTTGAGGAAACCCATCTGAAGGTACAAACCTTAATGTCAGTCCTAGGACCTTAGGAACTAGGGACTGCCATGGTTACATTCACATGAGGGTTTGAATAATCTCAAGCTGCTTTAATTGTACAAATCATCGCGGTTTCCATTTCCACCTTGTCACCGAGAAAGCCAAGGAGGGTTTCATTTAGCTGCACTGCAGATGGAGTTTCTCTTTTGGCTCCCATTTTACCAAGCCTACAGCTGCTTAGAAAAATAGAGTTCTTTCAAGACTGAAATTTTCTCTTGAGAATCAATCATTTTTCCAGAAAAAAAAATATATATAAAGAGAGCCTTCAGCATCCATCAGCCTTTCCCATCTTGGGTGCTGACTTCAACCAGGAGTTCTCCAACCTACCTGGCAGTCCAGATTCATGCTTCTCTGCTTTTATTTTAGCCTGAAATCACTTTTCCACAATACAGAAGGCAGCTGCTGCTCTAATGAAACATCTTATCTGCTTGTCTGAGGTGTCTTGCTGCCAGAATGAAATTGTTTGACCTGATGAGTTAGATGGTGAGAAAGGCTGCTATTTTTGTAATATTAAGAGTAAATTAAAAGAAAATTTGAAGCTAATTTCTTTTAGAGAAGCTTAATAGCAAGATAGTTATTCAAGTATCCTAGGATAATTTCTGAATTTTAATTTCAGAATTCATTTTTTTCTTAAGAGTCGGTAATTCTGACTCATTGCTTTCCAGATAATCAGACTTTTCAACAAAAAAGAAATTTCTGAGTTTTGCCCAGTACTAGTTTTAATAGATTCCTATTAATTTTTATGTATCCAAGGATCCTACAGATTACAGTGGAGTTTATGTGCCCATGGAGATCCCTGAACAAGAAGAGTTAAGATCACAGTGCTGCTTACACTAGCAACAACAATTACCCAAATGAAAAGAGTCCTGGGACGTGTATATTGGATCCTTAGCTAGTGCCAGCTGGAATCAGCCTTCACACATGAAATAAATACACACAGTCCTTCCAACAGAGCCAAAACCCCTGGAAGAACTACGCAACATCCATGGGTCCTCACAAAACATACATAGCCCAAGAGTGGAGCAAGGCGTTGCAATAAAATTAACTTTATGCCTGTGTGAACAACAAGAAAACCCTCTGCTCAGTGTGTTGGCCACTAGTTCTCTGCCCTAAGTTTCCTGGATGCTGCTGGGGACACCAAGTGAACATAATTTTGGACACATCTCAGCCCAACAGTGTAAAGGAGTTTGTGTGCTGCGCCTTGTCACCAAACCAAGAGCAAATCTCTGGGTGCAAAGCAAACAGTCCTACAGCTGCTGAGCAGAACTACCCAAACATGATCTTCACTCTTCTCTTGTGTCCAGGTACAACAGCAGTAAACCACTCACTGCTAAGAAATTACTTTAATTTATTGCTCCATTTCCCATGAGGACTCATCTGAGATGGTGTTTATGGTGATCTGCCCATACTAAAAATGTGATTTTGCCCTATGGTTTTACAGTCAAGATAAGGTTGTTGAGTGTCTACTTGCTCAAGATGGAAGTGAATTTTTGAGCAAAACATCCAGCCTCTTCGCAATGGTGCATCACCCAAGTGGACAAAATGAGCTCTTCTCTAGGTGTCCCTACTGGAGCAGAGGGGTTGGACTAGATGATCTCTAGAGGTCCCTTCCAACCTCAACCATTCTGTGATTCCGTGTGATTCTTCTCTCTTCCTACAGCTCTCCAATAGATGGCATCCAAGGTCCCTTCTCTCTTAATTTGGGACCACTAGGACATGAAGGAAAACCCAAGTTGACATCCCTGTCCAAACACAACAATATCCTACTCCCTGAGAAAGGTGAATCCCTCATTGTTACTCTTGGAGAAGGTCTGGCTACCCATCTCAGAGCTTTCCCCTGCACAGCAGTAATATCAGGGATTAAAAGCCGTGTGTTTTGCTCACAAAGCTACTTTTGAGTTCACGTGTCCAATCAAGACCGAAAAGCCACGCTTGCTGATCCCCAACCAAGCACTCGAATTAAAATATTGTTTATTTTCTCCCTCCCTTTGAATCTGCAATAATAGATCATTTGTTCTTCCCACACATTCCATCCTCGCAAGGCAGGGACAAGTGAAAATAAACAACAGAAGAACATTTCTGGAGAACACATCTTGCAATAGTTTGCCCTGTCCATTCGTTTGGGGAGAGGGCTGTGAGTCAGCCGTGAACCACAGCGGGCAAAGGAGGGGACAAGAACCCAGGAAGGGACAAGAATCCATGCACAAAACAGAAGACACAGCTCAATGAGCACTGCTAAGGCAGAATGGAGAGGTATTTATTGGTATGCACCGGGGAGTGGGGTCTCTTCTCCTGTTAGAACTCCAAAAGCAATGCAAAACTTTGCATTTTACAGACTTTCACAATGCAACACAGTGTCTGGGAACCTGCTATGTGGGTCCACATTGACCATATGGATTCCATGCCTTCCCATGAGGAATAGACATCAAGGACTTTGAGGTTTAGTCTATATAATTCTATACTCTGCAACTGGGATTCACTTTTGGAAGCTTTTCCTGCACTGAGAGCCTCACTGGACATGTAGAAATCCCAAAGGGTTTCATCGTGCACCAGCTCCTGCCTGGGACCTGAACTGGAGGTGAAGAACCATCTCCCTCATGTCCTTAGCACTGATAGACCAACAGTGACTATTTACATCACCAACCAAATAATCACAGTGAAAAACAACCCAACTGTTGTGTATTTCACCACACCTCCAAGAAAACCCTCAGGCCGTGGTAAGTTCTGGTTGATAAGACATACCAGAGAGCAGTATTTCATGGAAATGCACCAAGAACTGCGCATGCTATAATCCTTGGCTGTGTTTTTCTGCCGTTCCAGCCTTCTCTAAACAACAAGGTCACATACATTGTTCCCTCACTCGATCTGCAGCAGCGTGACAGCTTCAACACGATAATACCAGGCCCAGCTCAATGATGTCAATTAGAAACTTGTCCAAACTTCAAAGATTTTGGTGTCAGATTGGTGCCAGCAGGCGGGGAGCGAGAGGGGATGGCTCTTTTCAGTGTTATTAAGAGCTCATCAAACACATTGTCACTGTTGTGACATGCCAGGGCTGTGAGTTCATAAAGGAAAATGTGCCCAGTCTCTGCGGGATTTTTTTTTTTTTTTGTCTTTTTGATCAAGAAAAAAAAAAAAATAGTTGACTCATTTCTGGTTCAAGTATTCACCTGCAAGAAAGGAAATGGCAAAAAAAAAAAAAAAAAAGTGACAGAAAGCTACTGTCAAATCCTCTGTGTTCTTCCTCAGTCTGCAAGAAATAACTATTTATTAAAAGAAAGCGCTCGAAAAAGGTCATCAAAGACAGTGATGCATGAGGTGACTTAGTGACAGACGTGCCTGATGTATTATTTCCTTTATTGTTCCTTAAAATGTACCTTTGCAGCATAGCAACCCCAGCTCGGTGCTGCGGATGGATGAAATCTGCTCAGGAGATGTAGTCACTCGTCAAGAAATTGTTCCATACATTGTAGATACGTCTGGGGGCTCTAGCAGCACGTAAAGGTCTCCAACCTTTAACACCAGGTCTTCAGAGCTCATAGCAACTCCAGTCATAAAGGCAGAAATCTTTTCTTTTTTTTTCTCCCTGTATGTCATACCATAAAATGGTATATCATACCTTTAAAATACAACATTAGAAAAGCATCTCAATCAGAAAACGTACTGAAATAGCGTCAAAATGTTTGTTTATCTGTTTGAATCTCGTGAGCTTAAAAGCAAGCTCAGAGCACAAAGCTTTCCCATCTGGGATTGCTGCAAGCTGCTTGGATCTGAGCAGCTTCACTCTTGGGCACTAACCCCAATATTGGTGTTGTGCAAATATAAGACAAAAACGGTCCCCAAAGAGGGACCATTTAAGTCAAGAGCGTTTAAACAAAGCAGCTAGATAAATAAGTGCCCAGTGGTGGTGTGTTGAAGACTGGAAATCTGCAAGTTCGAAGTAAAACACAAAGTTTTAGCAGCAAGAACAACTCGATGGTGGTTTTGGGGTGGTTGAGGTGAATTCAGCTCCGCTTACAAGCACTGATATAGGATGCAGTGCCCTCCTGAAAGAGATCTTGCTGTTCAAACATGGATTTTTTGCAGTTTGCAAAAATTGATGTGAATTTCCCTGATTATTCTTAAGATCTGCCAGGCTATGTAAGCTACTAACTTGAAAAATCAGCCCAAACCTAGGCTAGGTAAGATGCTTGTCTGGATGATTTTAAAACACTGCCTTAGCTCTATTTCCATGTATTCATCCCCTCTTTCCAGGGAAATAAACTGGAAAAACGGCTCACAGCCAATATCTGGAGAGTGAGCAATTCTCTCTCGTCTCTTAAATTCTGGTTTCCCGATGAGTGTTCTATAAAAAAAAATACAAAAAATAAATCCCCAAACCAGTTCCCAGCTTTTGAGCCAAGAGACTCCCTGAGTCTGGAAGGCTTCACAAGTAAAATAAAAGATTACTATGAAAATTGCTGTCTCGACCGGTCTCTGCAAGCAGGACTGCTTATGCCTTGGTCAGGACCCTGCAGCTGGTCCCTTTTGGAGGCGGCTGCAAATCCCACATTCCTCGTGGCTCTGCAGAAGTGCAGAGCGTAAAACCAGACCTCCTTGCGGGATATTTATTTGCAAACCAGCCTGTTTTTTCCCTTCGCTGCAATATTGGTAATGCCACGGCCCAGGGATGGGTATTAGTAGGGGGCTGCACTCAACTCAAGGGGTAATTTTATCTGCCCAAGCAAGTGAGCCATAGTAGGAGGGAAGATGCCGTCTCAGACATGTAGTAGCACAAACGCGTCCGTATTTGCCAGCAACTGTAACTTAATATAGGATTTGGCCTTTTCTGCCATACATGGGAAATTGAGATCAAATCCGTAGCAGCTTGAGCTGCTGTGGGCAGTTCTTAACTAGCTGGGAGCCTGCACTCTTCCCACGCGGCATTTGCAAGCAGTGCCCTCCCCTGTCCACCCACGCAGCCCACGGGCGCATCAAAACCCTGGTTTCCACATGGGGTTATTGCCACAGCCTCCCTTTATGGCTTCACTGATGCAAATTTACCTTCATTGCCCAAGCAAAATATCTCTATGGAGGAGTATTTTTAGCTCCTTGCATGGGTCTGGTCAAGGCTTTCTGCATCCTGATTTCTCTTTGCGCTAATTCTCCCTATGAAGGGAAGGGATGAGTGTTCTGCCATTCCTATCCAAGACTTGCATCTCCTGTCCTAGTCTGATCCCATTTCTGGACTTACTTGGCTCACCCTCTACTTGCAAAATTTCCAAGCAAGGAATTCTTGTGCTATTCCCTTCATGCTGAGAGGAGCCCAAATGCAACCACAGTGCAAACTCATCCTTCTGCTTTCCACCTCCTCTGCAAGCTTGTCTTTCCCTGCGACACCTGCAAAAAGAAGATCGTTGCCTCTGTTGGATGGTCCAGGTGCCTCATATTGGCTTATTGCTTCCTGCAATAAGTCTTGCTTGGCCTGTGGTGCTGTTTTCTGCTATTTATTTCAATTCCAAGCACTTTCATATTGCCTTCAGCCAGCACTTAGCAAGAGGCTCAAAGCCAGGACACTGTGACATCCTACCATGTATCAGAGGCCAAATTTAGTGGTTGATCATCATTGCCTCGCTTGGAGAGAGCACGGCTGAGCCGAACCTGTTTCTGCAGCAAATATCCCTCCTGGTGGGGACCCAGGTGAGATGTCATTGATTTCCCATGTGTAAGTAATAAATCAGCGGGATGAAAGGAGGAGAGCACAGCATGGGATTAATCAGGCACTGCCACAGGGAGACGTCTTGCAGCTTTTCTGGGGTGTTTGGATGGGGTAGGGACCCGCAGAGGATCCCTAGCTGCAAAACAGAGCCAGAAATGACTGCAGACAACTAGAAACTCCTTTAGATTAGAGCATTTTGTGCTTGATCCCAAAGGTGGGAGCCTTTGGTGCCCAAACCTGGCTACTTGGAGCTTTTCATGTTGGAAACTGTCTTCTGCAAGCTAAAAAAGGACCTGTTGGTCTGACCCAAATGACACGTTGGCCTCTTTGGTAGGTGGATGGAGGATCCACCATAGACAAGGCAAAGAGTCCACCCTGCACCGGGAAGAACCTGCATAATCCATAGGCTGTGATTGCCCTATCTGGGGAAAAGACAGAAAACTTCTTTATACAACATGTTTCACTCCTCTTTTCCAAAGAAATCTCTTTCTCTATATATTATTTATTTTATCATTTATTATTTATTTTTAATTTTTTCTCTCCACTTTCAGCCAAAGAGAAGGAAATTTTCTCCCAGAAACACTTCCCCCTTCCACTGGCAACTATTTCCCTCCCTTACTCTTCCCTTTCCATTTGATCGGGAAAAATTCCCAATATTGGGACAGCGAGCGATCAGAAACAAGGGATACGATGCCACTTAGTGGAACACAGTTAGATAATAATAGTAGTAAAGTTAGTATATAATAGTAAAGTTATATAATAATAATAATAATAATAATAATAATAATAATAATAATAATAAAGCACAATATTCCACCCTCCGCGTTTCACGTTCCTGGTCACCTCTATGGATGGGCAGGAGGTGACACGAGCCAGACGGGCAGAGCTGGCCGCTGATAACAGAAACTCCCTTATCTGCCCCTTCTCGCCCCGTAAATACCCCGCACGCTCTGCAGACGTGCCAGGCCCGCCGCGCTCGACGGCGCTTTGCAGTATTTTTAGCCCTCCTGACATTAGCACGGTGCAAAAATAAAAGCCGGCGCTGATTTGGCATGGGTATAAAAGGGCTGCGCTGGGATTTGCCTGGCCTGTGCAAACGGCTCGGAGCTGCAGCGGGACAGGGTGAGTAGCAGCGATGCAAAAACCCTCCTTTTGTTTTGCAAACATTTTGCTCTGCCCTCAGCTTGCACGCGCGGTGCTTCCCTAGGGAAAGCTGCAGGGACCCTCCTGAGGGCATTCCCTAGGGTTTGCCTATCCGTATCCCATTGGCTTTGCTGGGATGATGCCGGAATGGTAAATCCACATGCTGGGGTGTCTTGTGTCCACCGTGGGTCTGCTCTGGTGGCTTCTTTGCTGTCCTCCCCCAATAGAGGGATGCAACCTCCGTGCACGCACTTTTTCCAACCTTGGGCTCCTCGTTGCATCCCTCTTCCCTTCCCTCCCTCTGCCAGGTACCCAGAAGATGCCACCAGGTGGTTTTTGTGCTCATGAGCAGAGCTTTTGCATTCAACTCTCGGTGTTTCCGACCACAGAAGTGCAAAGAGGAGCCACTTTTTGCTCTGCTGGCACCACAGCAGCCCTGATAACGTTACCCGGGCTGCTTGGAAGCTAACGGTCTGCAGCCTCCTCTTTAAGGCAAGGGGAGGACCCGCCGTTACAAGGGCAGAAACTATTTCCAAATCTGGGATGAATTCCGAGATTAATCCCGCCATCCCCACTGCTGCCACAGGAGAAGAAAAAGGGAGTATTTTCTTTAAAAAATGCTTCGTGTGCAAGTTTTGCATGCACACATGCATGCATGTATGCGCTCGGGTGGTCTTGTCCCCTCCTGTGCAAGGCTGTCCCCTTCCCAACAAGGGAGCAGAGGAGCTCAGAGGGAGAGGAGCGACGTCCCGCTTTCCAGGAAGAAATCCCAGGCTGTTTCTGCGCGGGAGAGGCTGGATGAATGCGGGAGTGACATTTCTGGGCCATGCTAAGTGGCTCACAGCAGGCTCTGCTATTTGCATTGCACAAATAGTCATTTTATGATTAAAAACAACAACAGCAACTAGAGGCTAAACGGAGATAGAACCAGCAGGCGCCGTGCAGATGTTCAGGGCTCGCAGGATTTGCCTCTCCCCGCGGCTTTAACCCAACTTCATCAGTCCTGGATGGTGCCTTTCATTCTCCCTTCCCACCCCTCTCTTTTTGCAACCTTTTCCATCAATTCAGCCACATTTCCAGTGTAAAGATATAAAAGAAACAATAACTTTTTTCCTTCCCAGATAACTTGGACATCAGAGTGAATCTGAGCACAAAAAGAAGTAGAGATTGAGTGTGAGGGTCTGGGGGTCCACCTAAAGAAATCATTTGCCTACAAAAATATTTTTCTGTATCAAGAAAACAGGAGTTACAGTGTTCTCTGTGCTCCCTGATTCCTGGCTCTGAAGGTGAAGAGAAATTCCGTGCCATTAGTCCTAGGTGTATGTAGGGAAGCAGAGGCACCCAGATATTCTCTGCACCCACTTGCAGACCATTCCAATACACAAAAACATCTCTTTTTGCCCCGATTTCTTCCATTCCTTTCCAGTGCTGAGATGTAATTGCTGATAATCCACCAGTAAATCTGCAACGGGTCAAAAATATATATACACTTGGGAACAGCACAGCCGAGGGCTTCTCTGTGGATTGTCAATCCACCTTTCTTCTGGAGTTGGGAGAAAAGCGGTGGTTTTGGTCAAACCCAGTTGACTAACCCTGATTTGCTGTAATTAATGAAACAGGCAGGCAAGTTCCAAAGGAATCTGTGCAGAATATGTTCTTTTTTAAAAAAATAAAAGCATCTCTCTTTCCATCCACAGACCACCATGGTTTCTTCGCCCCTTTACTGCACAGATTAAGCCCAGCTATGGCAAGTCATCCAAAACCAAGGCTATTAACGCAAGTGAACCAGTTTTCTCCCGTTACTCAAGGCACGCCAAGGACCACAGAAAAACAACCCATCCAAAGCACATCGAGACGGGCCCGTCACAAGAACCACAGGGAAAACACGATGCCAACGCACGCGGATAGCATCGTGCCTGGCCGGAGGGGAGCTCAACCCTCGGCCGTCTGCAACGGCAACTTTTCCTTGGGAAGCGCTTCTGGAAAGACCGTCCGCAAGTCCCCAAGGGAACAACTTCATGGAGCCACCAATGCAAATGGGAAGCAGAAGCAAGACATGCTGAAAAAAGCGTTGGAAAAAAGACTAAGAGACGAGACCAAGGAGTCACCCTCCAAGGACGTCTTCTCGCTTTGCGCAAACAAAGTTAGCAGCAAAAAGGCGGCTTTCCAACAGCTACTGCAGAAGCCATCCGTGACCATGGAAAACCATTCCCTGGGCCTTTCTTCCAAAGAAGGGCTTAGCAGCTTGAAAGAAAGAAAAGAGGCCAAAAATGCCCAGAGGAAAAACAGAAGGGATCTCTTTCCCGACTTGGAGGTTTTCAGCCACGTAGATGCCCACGTGCTGTGTGTGAGCCAGCAGGTTGGTACTGGTGTCCTTCACCATGTGCATGGATGGTGATACTGACACCCTAACATTTGGCTTTCACCTTTTGCTCTGATGACAACAGCGGCAATGTGGTGTCTTGGAGCAAAACCAAGGCACCTCAAGGCCATGGGATGTGAATTTGTCCTCACCGTGGCCAGAGATGCCTGCAGGGCTCCTGCAACACGCGGTGCTGGGTGGCAGGGACAAGGACTTGCCGGTGAGACCAGTTTCCAGGGCTCATCACGGGAGATGATTCTCTAGAGCCCCAAACAGGGTCTCAGTGAGCAGGAGGATCCTGGAGATGCTTCTGCAAAAGGTAGAGGGGGACAGGAAAGGAATCAGCCCGCAGGATGCCCCAAGGTACCACAGTGTGTGGAATTCCGTGTGTTGTTGAGCATCGCTCCAGTTTTCCAGCCACTCAGGAGACCAGGAGGCAAGCTCCTAACTCCTTAATTCCTTCCTGCTCCCTGGAGCACTCACAACCTGCATAATTTCTCCCCAAGGCCAGTGCAAGCAGTTTAAGCGCCCAGTGCTGGAGCAATGCAGCATCCTTCGCTGCTCGCACATCAGCTCGTTAGAGGGACTGAAGAGGCACAGGAATAATCGAGCCCTCCGTTAAGTTGAAACCAATGATTTGTGCCTAGCCTGAGGCTAATCTCCCTTGGGAGGGAGGATGCTCCAAAATTTTTGGGCCTGCCTAGGCCATTAGAAAGGGAAGAGAAGGGAAGGGGTGTTGACAATGTAAGAGGGCAATAAACAACTAAAAATACGTCCAGGCAATGGGGAGCCATGGGAACAACTTGTTTCTCTGTTTATTCAGTGCTAAGCTGTACTAAAACCGAGTGCACTTGGTTTCTTCCTCTTAGACATGAATTTTCAGAGCCAAGAGCAGCAGCAGAGCAGTCTCCTGATTGCCTACAGTGGGGTATGGCTTTGCTGGTGGCTGTTGGATCCATGGGGACATGGGATTTGCCCCTGTCCCAGGCACCAAGTGTTGTTTTCAGTCCCCAAGGGGCAGTGTCAGATTGAGTAGACTCGATACTGAACATGTTTTCCAGCCTTTAATGACTAGTTTGGGGCATGCACTCGTGCACCTGGCTTGAGCAGGTGAGATAGACTTGGTAGGACCATTTCTTGGGTGGTTTTGGAGAGGACAGCCCCATTTCACAGCTCAAAAGAGGGGAAAGCAGCTACTTGAAACCCAAGATGCTCCAACCTACTTCTTCAGGCTCCACAGATAGAGTCAGGACATGGATGAAGTGGGGATGTCATCCTGACACCCTTGCTAGCATCTCTGAGATGGAGAAGAGAGTGGAATCGGGCTGCAGATCACCTGGAAAAGAGCTGGAGGAAGCCTGACCACTTTTCACCCCTGGAAGAATCCTCTCACACCAAGATGTGCCAACAAGGAAGCAGGGAGATAGATATTTAATGGCTATTTTCTTTTATTTTTTTCCTTTTTTTTTCTTTTATTTCCATGGGAAAAAATGACATTATTTGCTTGCCTAGCAGCTGCACACTCATAATGACCTCACGACAGAAATGCAAGGGACCAGCAGGAACACCATAATCTTGGCATAAGGGCTCTCCTGGCTGCGCTGTATTTTTAAATGCAGCATCACAAGAAAAAATCTTTGGCCATAACAAATGCAACAGTTCCCATGAGCAAAAAGAAAGAAATTTCCCTCTCTGTGAAAGCATCTGACAGGTTGTTCTGGGCAGGAAAATCATTAGGGAATGCACTAGCAGGGACAGGAGGTTGGAGAAATGAGCAGGACTAAATTTAACCCAACGAAAGAAAATCCTGCTGCCCGAACTCCCCTGTTAGCACAAAAGAGGGAAAAGCCCAGAAATGGACATCACTGAATCCAAGGAAAGGGGAAGGAAGGCTTTTTTGGGTCAAGAATGGAGTAAAAAGCTAGAGACATTAATGCAGAGACATTAGACCTAGAGAAAAGTTGGAGTTACAGTAAAAAGAAAAGAATCTTCTTTCCATCCATCTTGGGTGGGGGGTTGGACCGAGGTCTAATAGCCTCAAGGAGAGCATCTGAGGGACCCGGCTGCTAGTTTTCCCCTTTGTAAATACACGGAGATGTTAATCAGTGCGTGGCTGGACACCACGTCCCCAGCTGAAGTGTCACAGGGTAAAACACCCCGGAGGCAGCACCCCGAGGCCACAGTGCAGTTAACTGTCCCCTCCGTTGCAGATGGAGCCTGCAGACAGGTTGTCCATCCCCAGCGTCGTGCGCCTCGTCACTGCCCGATCCCGGAGCAAGCTGGAGACCCTGCGGGCCATTTGGATCTGGCTCTGCCACAACATCGGTAGGTCCCAACCCACGGCGTGGAGATGGGGCCACCTCCTGGGTTTAGCTTCCCTGCAGCTTTGCTTTAGCTCTGGGTTCTCTTCCGACAGAGCAGGGACACCCCAAGCAAGCCCCATATTCCTCCTTTTCTGCCGTTATTGCAGAAAAACATCAACCCATCACAAAGGAGCATAGGGTAGTGGTCTCCAAGGTAAGACTATCCATCCTGGACAACATATCTGCTTCAGGCCAAATCTACCAAACCATGTGGGTGCCAGACCCTCCTTGAGGACCTCTGTGAAGGCCACATGCCTCCACTCTGCTCCGTTTTAAGGCATAGGGGCTATTCCCCTCATAAACGGTGCCAAGTTGCTCTGGTTGGCAGGAGTCACGCGAGGACACGGCGCTCGGAGCACAATGCAGCCGCTCCGTGCTGCTCCGTCCATGTGTGCGACACAATACGAGTGCCCCGTACCTCCCCGAGGAGCGCGACGGCTGTTTACATGCTCCGAGAGGCCGATTCCCCCCAAGGCTTTCGTAATTCTGTGCCCATATGGGGAATTGTGAGGCTCTTGAATGAGGCGGCGGGTGGAAATGCTGTCATGGCATCCAGGGTTGAGCAGAGAAACAGGGATGGGCAGGAGAAGGCATGGGATTGTGTTGGAAATAATAAGGCCTGGAGTTGTGTGGTTTTCTCCCCCTTCCTAGAATATGACGTGGATGGATTCCTAGGGATCTCCCAGAAGATCCATGTGCCGGAGCAGGTCCTGCAAACCGGACGAGCCGTGTGCTCTGGGTATGCCCGTTTATGCCAAGAAATGTGCAGGTAAACCTCACTTTACCTCCCCTCTTGAAGATTTGGGGGGAGAGCAGGAGATGGGAGAGATATGGAGCTGGTATAAGGATTGCCAGACATCTGGCATCATCCCTGGGTGATCCCATGGAAACTGCCCTTCCCTCCTTCCCTGCTTGGATAGATTTGGGCTCCACTCATTGCCCCAGTGGCACTCCCTGATTTTATGTTAGAATCAGAGATATAAGGGCTAAGGCTTGCTCCCCTGGAGAAAAAGTTGGACAAAAGCTGGATTTTGGCCACTAGTTGGCACAAGCTGAAGGTGCAAAGGACCATAAGGAGGGAGCAATGCAAGGAGGGGTCCTGGATTTAAGAAGGAGGAGGTTGAACTAATCATGTTGGTTGGGTTGGTCAACCAAGACCATATCCCTGACTCCCTGCCGGCTGTCCCCCCGCAGGGAGGCAGGTTTGAGCTGCGTGGAGATCCCGGGATACGGCCGGATCCCCAGTTCTCGTGGAGGACAGCGGTGCCAGCAGCAGAAGTGCAGCCACATGTGGAACGCGGTGGAGCTGGAAGGACAGTGGTGCCTCCTGGACGCTTGCTGGGGAGCGGGGACTGTGGATGCGGAGAGGCGCTTGTTCATGCCCAGGTGAGACCTCCTGCCCCCATCACCTCAGGGTCCTCAACATGAAGCAAGACTCAACCTCTTGGTGACCCATGGGGTCACCTTTGGACCTCCATTTTAGATAGCCCTTCAAGGACCATTTACCAATGGTCTAGATTGCACCTCTTCAACCTTCAACCAGAGTAGGCATTCACCAACTACATCCAATCGCAGCCCCAACTGCATCCAACCACAGACCCAACTACATCCAACCGCAGACCCAGCTACATCCAACCGCAGACCCAAACTACACCCAAACACAGACCCAACTGCATCCAAACACAGACCCAACTGCATCCAAACGCAGAGCCAACTACATCCAAACGCAGACCCAACTACATCCAACCGCAGACCCAACTACATCCAAACACCGACCCAACTGCATCCAACCACAGACCCAACTGCATCCAACCACAGACCCAACTGCATCCAAATACAGACCCAACTACACCCAACCTCAGACTTACACTCAGACTTTTAATCTATGAACTGAGCTGTCACTTTTCAGGTGACAACTCACCCTCCCCGCAGCTTGCTTTAATGTGCAATGAGGACCACTTTTTAAGCAAGGAATCCTCATTTTCACAGCAACTTTGCTCTAATGTGTCTCTATATGTAATTACTTGAGACTCCTCAGCCCAAGCTAATAATGACTCTCATGGAAGTTATTTGTGCTATTTAATAATTACCATTGGCTGCATTACGAGATTGCCTTTTTACATTTTTTTCTTTCTAATAATGCATAATTAAATAGTAATTGAATTTCTAATGAGTAATTATTTTACTGAAAATAGTTTAAAACACCATCGAGTCTGCATTTTTTTTAAAATTGTGCACTGGAAAAGGATAGAAGCAGATTGAAAGATCACCAAAAGCAAAATGCAGACAGAAGAGCTGCTTGTGGGTCCAAACTGGTGCCCGCTGGGTACTTAATCCTTGTTAACAGCCCCAAGAAGTCAACAGGAGGGTCAGCATTTGGAAAGTCAGGTTAGATACACCCAAACTAGAACCAAGATTTTTTTTCTAAATTATGAGTAAAAAAAGAACTGTAAACTAAGACCAGATATCATACAAAAATATGAAATGGGGTTTGGGTAGAGGAATCACTCTGTAAAACTATCTGCTGTGCAGTAAACAGGGTCAATTTAACCATTCATAAGTGGTCTCTTAAAGGGCTGTGAATAGCAGTTTCAGTCCTGGGCATCTCTATACTGGAAAAAAATAGAAAGTAAGAGGGAGCTGAAAAGGTATGAACATGGAAAACTGAGCAACCAGGTGTACTCATTTGGGAGGGAAGGATGAAAGGAGAAGGAAGGGCTTGTCCCCATGCCAAGAAGATGAGGAACTAGATTGAGGCAAGTTGCAAGACTGGAGATAAGGAGAGCTGACTTTAACATAGGGAAAAGAAATGCTTGCAAATGCGTTTGGGCTAGACAGAATCACTGGAGAATCCCTCCCAAAGCTAATGGAGAGCCCCTGGAGTCAGTGCAGCTCCGATGGGATGAGGGAAGCGTTTCTGCTCGGCGTGCTAAGGGTTTCCCGTCGCCCTCACCCCTCTCGTCGTGCAGGTACGACGACTTCTTCTTCCTTACCGACCCCGAGCACTTCATCGAGACCCACTGGCCCGACGACCCCGCGTGGCAGCTCCTGCAGCCCCCTGTCCCATGGCAGGACTTCGAGCAGAGAGTTTTTAAAACTTCAGAGTTCTTCAGGCTGCAGCTCTCCCTGCTTTCGCCAGACACCTCCCTCCTCAAAACAGGTAAATGCAAAGTGAGGACTAAATCCTAGTAATATTCTTCTTGATTATTTGCTTACTTTAAAGAAATGAGCCTGTGGTTGATGTTCTCCTTCAAAAACAGCCCATCTGTCTATTTTTAAGCCCGAGTTTAACTTCCAGTAGAGCAGAGGCACATATTTAAGCAATGTCTGCAATCACGGCCTGTGCGTGATGCTGTGATGCTGTGATTAATAAACTGGGAATTAGGATTCATCAGCTGTAGTTAATTGAGCCAAATCACTTAAGCCCTTCTGTGCCTTAGTTTTCCCATCCTAATTCACCAACAGTAGCAAAATAACATCAAGGCACTTGAGACACAGACTTGGTCCTATTTGTAGAGGAATAAAGGGGAGGAGGATGGAGTTGTTCTTCTTTGGTTGTCGTTTTATGAAGATTGTTCCATTTGGATATGCCGTGAACTTTGCTTTCCTGGATGCCTGTTGTACATCCCCATGAATAGTCCCAAGAACATATGGATTTTTATCCTTTTTTTTTTTTTTTTTTTTTTGCAATTTATCAAAAGGACAAGGTAAGAGATAAAAGCTGAAGGAGATGTTCAGGATTATTGTGTATGAATGGACAAAAGACGAGAAGCACTGTTAAAACTCAGAGTCTCCAAGGAAAACAGGAGATCTACAGCTCAACCCACCCTTTTAAACACATGCCCAAGTGATAAGTTGCAAAAACTCCTGCCACATATCATGAGTGCGGTGCAAAAGCCTAAAGGGAAAATGAGTCAAAAATAAGGTTTTCATTATCCCCACACCAACAGCTCTCAGCTGTTGGTAGCCAAATGATGCAGGGATGGAGCCCTGGAGTTCATGCCATAGCTTGGGGTCTTTGGTGCCCCTATTCCCTATCCAGAGGCTGCCAGGAGCCATCCCAACCTTGGGAATGGTGCTGGGGAAGCAAAGCAGCTCAGAACTGACCGGCCACATCTCCTTTCCACAGTGCCTTGGTCAGAGAAACTCATGTACCCCAACCCCAAAACTGATGGATGAGCTGGCCTGCAGGCATGGTTTTATTTTCTCCCTCCAAAATTGAGATGCAAGGAGAGTTTCCCATTAGGAGAGAAAGAAAATTGCCATTTTTTTTCTCTCTCTCTCTTTGATTTTCTCATCCTCAGGATGGTTTAACTCCTGCAATTAGCCTAAGCAATCAGCTCCATATCAAAAGTGCTCAAAACACCAAACTGCAAGCACAGATTATGAACTAAAACAGATGTATTTTTTTGTTGATGCAAAACACGGGTTATTTCGATCAAGCTCAGTGGAAGGAAGCCAGCGTCAAACAGGGTGTGTTCAAGCAACTAGGGTAATGCAAAAGCGCTTGGGATCTTGATACAAAATCAGCCCATTTTCCCTCTTCAGCTACTGCGGATCAAATCCCACTCGATTACATTTGAGCAGCTCCCATTTGCTTAAAGCACTTAAGAGCTTTCAGGCAAGATTTCTCCCACAAATCACTATCTGATGGGAGTTGAACCTGGGACACCTTGCAAAAAGACCTGATTTTCAGGAAATACCTGGCACCCATCCTCTGAAAAAAAAAAAAAAAAAAAGTCCTTTTATTTGGGCTGTAGGAGCAGCAATCGGGCACATTTTCCCCTATGGAATTAGGACTTTGTAGGAGTTTTTTTTCCTACAGAAAGCCAGGCATTGGGGCAATGCTGTAGATACAATAGCCAGGCTGGGAGACGAGGAGGGAAGAGTTTTAAACAAGAATTTAATTTGAGAAATTAGAAACATGCCTGCGTTTTAATGGAGTTTTTCTCTTTCCCCTGCTGCACAATTAGTGCTGACATGGGAACACATCCCCGGCTTCACCTGGCCTCCCCGAAAACCAAACCAAACCAAACAAAGCAACAAAAGGACCCCCACCGCCACCAAGACAACAACCCAAACCAGGAATCTGCAGCTCACGGCTTGAACTAACCCAATAAAACAAACAAATGTTTGTTTTAAATGCAGCCATTAATTATCTCCTCGCGTCTCCTTCCCAGGGCGGAATTGGCTTCCCTATCTCGCCATCTCATACAATGTTCTGTTCTTTTCTTCCTAAAGATCCTAATACGATGCAGCCGGCCAGGCCAGCAGCTTCGGAAACTAGCACAGAGCGAATGTAATAACGAGCAAAACCTGCAGTTAATAAAGTCTGTCAGCAGCAATGTCTCCCCTGAACGCTTGCCAGCGCAGAATTGTTTGCACTTACTGTGTGAGCCAAGTCACAGCTTTAACAGAAATAAGACCCAGCCTTCCTATTCTTTTCTTGGTGCTGTTTCGACCTACCAAAAGAGAACTGTGGGGCAAACAATGAAAAAATCCACATTCCAAAAAATAAAAAAATACCCAGCCCCCTATCTGCATTATTATGAAATGTTTCATAATCTAATAATTAGCAAGGGGTGATTTTTTTTTTTTTCAGTGTGAATACGGAGGTTTTTGTCGCTTTGTGTTAGCACCCAAAACAAATTGATGCTGCGTACAGAGAGGGTGCTGATACCCAACACGGGCTCCCGGTGTTGGAGACTGCAGAGCATCCATGCTCCAAGCATGAGGTGAGCAACCTCATGCTTTTCCCCCATGGTTTTGGATATATCTAGAGGAAAAGGGTATAGAATTTGGTATAAAATTGCACCGTATCAGGGCTTTGTAGCAAGGTTGCCCCATATCTCCAGCTCTGCATGATTTGATGTAACTCACCAAGCTTGGCATCTGCCTGTTAGACTTTCCTGTCTTCATCAGCACCAGGGTTTGAAGGATTGTGGAGCAAAGGTTTGAAGTTTTGGAAGATTTCTCCATCACACAGACAGTTTACAGTCTTCTCTGCCCACGAGCAGACCGAAATCCCTTGGGAGGTTTCATTTCCCTGTGAAATGCTCCGTCTTGCTGCACGATGAGCTTGCAAACAGCAGGATGTGGTATGACGGCGGGTGGTGAAACCAGGGCAGCACCAACTCTTCCCTTCCATATTGACCTCTCTGGGGTCTCTTCTTACCTCTCTTGGGGAGAAGGTGGGTTCTCCTCGGCTTTAAAGCTGGGGCAGCAAGGCTTGCAGCTGCGTGGGGCAATGCCTGAAGCCAAGAGTCATTGGGAAGGAAGGCTGGACCTTCTCCAGCAGCCCTGGTACCACCAGTACCAATGCACCTCCTCTGCTCTCCCCTCCTCCCTGGTTGGAAGAGAAGCAATGTAGAATCATTATGGTTGGAAAATAACAATGTAGAATCATTATGCTTGGAAAAGACCTGTAAGATCAAGTCCAACCAGAAACCCATCACCATCATGTCTACTAAACCATGTCCCTAAGTATCTCATCTACATGTTTCTTGAACACTGCCAGGGATGGTGACCCCAACACTTCTCTGAGCAGCTTGTTAGGACACACTCCAGGCCACAATATGTCTCTTTTTTAAGTAGGGCCAAAATTTAGAAAAAAAAAAATAATAATAGCAACAGCAATAACAATATTAATAATGGAATAAATAAACTAATTTCTAAAATGTGACGGTGTTGTGGGATGTCCTATCAGCCGGGCTGGAACATCCTGATTCTCCCAGCCACACAGCAGCAGATCTGCAGCTTAGAGGAACTTCTCCAGCTCGCAAAGCAATGCAAATACTGCCACTCCATGGGACATTAGCTTTGTCCTGGGTGTCCTGGGTGTCCTCATGCACAGAGGAGAGCTGCATGTACCTGTCCCCGTCTAAAAGACCATCTAAAGGCATCTGCAGAGAGGTAGTGATACCATCACCTTGAGCAAGGAGCAAAAAGGGTAAAAGGTGAGGAAGAATCTTGCTAAGGTACTTCAGTGGATGGAGGCAAAACTAGAGATGGAATCAGATATCCTGATTCCAGGACGGGGTCTACACTGCAAAAGGGGTTGAGAAGTAAGTAAATAACAGTAGGGATGAGATTCCTAAAAGGTGTTTTCACCCTTCTACAGCCCATGGAGAAGCATCAGTGATGCTGGCGAGTGCTCAGCCAACGGAGTTCACCTACCAGCTCTCCAGACTCCAGGGAAAGACGACTACAGAGGATGTAGGTGCTGCTCATGGGATGATGACGGTGTCCGAGAGCAGCATGACCATCAAGGTGACTCCCCCAACCGAGGGCTTGTTCGATCTCATGATCTTCGCCCGTGCCGCCGATTCTCCGGGCCCCTACAACTGGGTGTGCTCCTATCAGATCCAATGTGTGGAGCCACGCAACCCAGAAGAACTGCCCGAAAACCCTTTTCGCTTCTGGGGCCTTCACCAAAAAGCGAGAGATTTTGGCATCGTGGAGAGCAGCCACCAAGGGGAGCTGCTGGTTGCTTCACAAGGGACGTTGCTGTTGACTCTCCAGACGTCCCGGCCCTTGCTCGCCACGTACGAGCTGGTTAGTAAGGACTTAGATGCTGCTCTGAGCAAGAAATGCCTGGCCTCTCAGGCCGAGGAGGGGAAGCTGAGCTGCCACGTGCTCTGTCCTATCCAAGGTTACTACCGACTCTCCGTGTTCGTCAAGGACTTGGGCGCCAGCACCTTCAGGAATGCGGCCAACTTCCTCCTCCGCTGCTCGGGGCCCGTCAACCAGAATCAGCTCTTCCCCTCGGGTCTGAGCGTGCACTGTGGGCCCGGGCTCAGCTCCACGGCCAGTGGCCTCTTCCAGCCCAGCCACTCTGTCCCCATCATCACCACCAAGCTGGGCAAGTGCAACATCACGTTCCACACGCGCGGGGGCATCGACGTGACGGCCAGCTTGAGCAAGGACAAGGTCACCGGCGCCAAGTACCCCCTGGAGAGATACGTTCTGGTGACCCAGCTGAAGACCAAAGTCAGCGTGTGCATTGCGCTGCCCGAGTCGGGCGTCTACAAGGTGGGGCTTTATGGGAGAACCAAGGACAGCAAGGACTTTGTCCACGTTTGTGACTACATCGTACGCTGCTTCTCCGAGCCCCGCTGGCCTCCTTTCCCCAGGGTCTACTGCCCATGGGGGAAAGGGTGCGTATTGCTAGAGCCACGAACGGGAGAGCTTCAAGAGCAAAGCTGGGTCCGCTTCAGGGTGAAGGTCCCCAACGTTTGTAGCGTTGTTGTCATCGGGCAGGAGAAGGTGGCCCTTCAGCTGAGCCCAAACATGGTCTGGGAAGGGGACGTGTTGGCCGGGTCTGCAGGGACACAGGTCAAGGTGGCAGCCAGGTTGAGCCAGCATTGCCCTTCCCTGGAGGTCCTGTTGGCATTTGAGGTTGGAAGTGTCTCCGCTGCGTCCCTAGGGTGCTCGGGGTAAACCACAGAGCAGCGTGGATGCTCGGCAAAGAATGAGGAGAACCAGGGAAGGAAGCAAAAGCTCTTAAAACTGAAGGATGTTGAGGAGACATGGACAAAACTCCCAGAACTTTATGGCACGTTGGGAGGAGGTTGGATGTTGCAGGGCTTTCCTTCCCGCAGGATATCCAGATATTGCTGGGGCCTCTTATCCCACTCGGAGAAGATGCTGCCTTTTAAATCAGTACCAACAGATGGAAGGCTCCTAATATTTTGCTTCTGTCAGAGGAAAGCATTGTTCGGCCTCTCTACAGGAAGGATGTCTCAGCGCTCATTACCAGTCTGAGTAATTGTTTGGAATGTTTTATTTGACATCTATTCAAGAACTTGGAAACCCAGAGAGTTTCTTTCTTTTGAGAGAATAACAACAAAAAAAAATAAGGCCAAACTGGAGCCAACAATATCAGAGGGTAGCAAGACTAAACGTGTAAATATATAGTAAAGCAAGGGAAGGTACTTGCAGAGGAAGTCTGTGCTTGGGCAGTGGAGAGGGGAAAGGAAGGAAAGAAATGCCATATTTTATTAACCGTGTCGTTAAAATATCTTCCAGGACTTCACCATCGAGGATGACACATAGATAAATACTTAAGAGCATTGAGGGTTTGAAATGAAGAGAGGCAATGGGCAAGGAAGCAGTTCTTTAGCCAAAACATCTAATCTCAGAGCAGGAATCAGAGGCAATGAAGCTCTTAAACTCTGGCACATGCTGCAAGGCATCGTAAGCAGGAGAGACCAGCGCTGTGCAGGGCCCTCCCAGCATCTAGGAGGACAGATTATACTCGCTGTTCACAAAAATGTACTTTAGGAACCTAAAATAAAAGGCTAGAGAAGTAATGACATCACCCAATGCACGGAAACAGGATCACTGTTGGGACAGATTTAGATAATTTAGCAGATCTATTACACCATGCTTGGGAACAGGAAGACATTTCTCTTCCTTGGAAGCCTCTTCCAAGAGATGCTGTGTTCATATGCAAGGTTTTTAGGTCCTTTTCATTCAAAGGTTTCATTTTTGCGGAATTCTTTACAGTATTGGCTCAAGAACCGCATAAAGTGAAAAACGACTTACTGAAATCAACCTTGATTTTCATGGCGAGATGGAAGAATGTGATCTAAAAAGATATATAGTGGAAATAATTCTCCATGCCTGCACTGGGCTGATGCTTGATATGGAGATTCTCGCTGTAATAACAAAAAGCAAGAATTGTGGCTCATTTTTGGATGCTGCACAAGAGAGAGAGGGGTACACGATCTGCTTTCTTCAAGTTTAGCAACGTAAATTTGATTTGCAGGAGGATTTCCAATAGATTTGAACCTTTTCTGGAAATCTGTCGATGGAGATAACGTATGAGGATTCACATTTGACATCAAACGGGCTGGAACTTCACTGATATATTGGGAGAAACGCACCAACGTGTTGGAAGATTCTACTGAAGAACAAAGCACAAGGTCTACTTCTAACCTAAGGGAAGTGCTTGCAGCGATAGACAGATATTTAACCTCTTCACTAATGATGCTACATAACAATTTAAGGAGTGCGGACCCCTGAATAACTACTCCGATGACCCAGTTCATATTGGGCCATCCACTGAGATAAATGAGCAGAAAATGCAGAAAATCCAACCCCAAAAGTGAAAGGCCCCAAGAGAGAAAATGACTGGTGCAAGAAACGACTCCCAGCTGCCCTATGCATCTTCCTGTCCATGGATTTTTCTCTTCCAGTGAGTTTTGCTATTAATTTTTCTCATCTGTGTCACTCTGGCTCTTTGGAACCGCAGTTCATGGCTGTATGTTCATACACGTAGATGGAGCTACCTCATCCTTGCCCAGCTTTAAGCTGGTCAGTCATAATCAGATGTCTCCAGTGAAAAGCCAGCTTCAGCTCAGTGATTAATTCCTCGTTATGCATTGCAATAAGGTCCAGATTAGGGTTACCTGCAATGAGAGTCCAAACAACTTTATGTCAACTTTATGTCAACAACTTTAGAATATATTTACCTGGCGGCGCTGAAGACTTTAATGATACTCCCACAGGGGATTCTTTACTTCAAGGATCTGAAATCAGTCTGCTTTTATTTCCCCTCTGAGTGGGCTTGGGTAGAGCGTGCAACCTATTTTAAATGTCATTTTTATTTAGATTTAGGTAGCTCAAAGCATGCGCCCCCAGCTCGAGCGCCTTTGCAATAAACACAAGCGCCGCCTCTCCGAAAATAACAGCCCTGAAGCAAGTGTCACTCACGGAAAAACAACGGGAAGAGAAAAAACAAACCCGTAGGTCTCTGCCTCTCGCACCTCCTCTGCCCACAGGATAAAGATGTATTACAACACATACCTGCAGCTATAAAACACACCTGGATCTGGCCAAGTTTAGTTCAAAAAGTCATTACACTCTGTCCTGTATATATTGTGCATATATTGCCATGAGGGTGGGTTATGTTAATGCTTGTTTGGGCTGAATTTTTAGGCTGCATGATGGAGATACCTATGAAACTGTGTTTTCTTTGTCTGGTTGTAGTGCTTCTTCGCATTAAATGCTATTAAAATGAAAGATGATCATCCCATTCCACCTCAGCTAGGACTTGGTTGAGTTTTTACCTGTTTTATGGGTTTTCCGTGTTAGGAGGTCATGCTGAGAGTGAGGTACAGCAAGTTGGAGTGATGATACAACAAAACGGCTCTGCTGGTGGTTCTTCCAGCCTTGGAAAAGGTCGTGGCTCCATGTGCACCCCTACACGTGCACTGAATGTCCATGGACCTGTCGATGATGCCCCTGTGCCCATAGAGATCTTACAGATTAGGTACCTAAGACGGGATCCATCAATGTGGGCATCTGCACTGGGATAGGTTTTGGTGATTATGAAAGACCAAAGGTGACCAGACTAGATGATATGTCTGTATACAATTAACAAAGTCCCATAACTAGTGTCATCATCACTAAAACTTCTGGGTTTTGGTCCACATCCCTGCAGAAACAGACCTTGCACTGTCAAAGTGTCTTCAAAATACAAGATGATGATACATCATCTACTTCAAGGGTAATTTCAAGCTTTTCCTCTTTGGTCTGAAAACTGGGATCTCATAGCAAAGATGTAAGAAAAAGGTTGAATAGGAAGAGGAATACTTGAAGAAAGGGATGTCCCAAAGCAAGCTAAGCTCACGCTGTCACAAGGGACGTTTCAGTGAGAATGATGTTGTTCAACACGTCCCCAGAGACCTGGATGGGAAGAAGAGGGGGAGGGAAGAAGGTTTAAAATATTCCTCGGAGGAGCCTCAGTTGTGTCTCTGCAGGCGGGTGCATAGGAGGGTTGGAGACAACCAGACCTGGCAAAGGCACCGTTTACCTCTCAGCAGTGCAAAACTAAGCCAAAAAGATGAATCAGGAGGATCTCTGAAGAGAGGCGCTTGCCTAAAGCATCAGAGAATCATGGAAATCCCTGTCCCTCCCTCAGCTCCTTTGCACTGAAAGGGAAGGGAATGATGAGCAGGCGTTTTTGCATGGAGCAGGAGAGAACTTCCAAAGCGGAGAGGCCGCAAAGGGCATTTCTATAATAACAGAATGGAGAGATTAGCTCCTGGGGAGGCTAAGCACCGGGCAAACATATCTCCCAAATCCTGCATTATTAAGGATTTGAGCTACAAGCCCATTTTACAAAGCTATCCAACCACGGGCACCTCGCTAACGTGTTCATGTCTGCAGCCAAAGCAGCTTCACGTCTGCGGCTGCAAAAAGAAGTCACCGTGGGACGTAAGTCTGAGAACAAAAGGGAGAGGGAACAACTTCCCATTGTGCCAAAGTAAGAGCCAAACTCCTTAGGAGAGAGCCAAGAGCACTGGAGTGCTAAAACCAGGACATCGCATTTGCTTGCTGCACCAAAGTCTTCATTGCCTTGGGTCTGCCCTTTTCCATCCTTGGGGACGCTGTGTACTCAGTGCATCCCTAAGAAAGGGACCTCTGCTATCAGCAGCTCTGTTTAGCACGAATAAGCAGCTCGGTAACCAAGGTTACTCGGGTGTTTGCTCTGTGATTGCTGGTTCCAGAGAAAGCAGTATTTCCCCTCTGCTTTTTGGTGGTGCGGAGACAACAGCTCCTTGGTGAAAACAGCGCTCCGTTGTACTAACCTCTAAGTGCAGGAGGACGATTCCCACTCAACAGACCTTGCAGCCTCTATATAAAACTCTATGAAAAGCTATTCAAACAAAAAAGTACAGAAAATTCCTTGGGTAGACGTGCTCTACGGGTTGGCAGCTTTCACCTAGGCCAGGTGGCAGCCAGAACTGGTGCTAGGAGAAGGATGACAACCCGACCATGACGGTGACCTTGTCTTAGCCTGAGTTTCCAGCAAATTGGCAGCCTAGGGCCTGCCAAAGCTCGAGTTTGTCTCCCATTATTCCATGGGGAAAGGTTGCCAGATCCCAAGCAGCAACAAGGGAGCTGGCACGGACCATCTCCTTAGGCTAATGGACCCTTCCTAACCTTAAAGTCCAATGAACAGAAGCGTCTCTCTATTTCCCTCTTCCCAAGGTTGAAGACAGAATGTAAGGGAACATGAGACTTCTACACACGCATCGATGCTTGATAAAGAGAAGAGAAAGGATCTTTTTGCATTGGTGTTGCCAGGTTTTTCTTGCTCAGTGATGCTCTTTTTTCAGGGATACTTGGTCCTCTGTGATGCTGGTGATGCAGGTCCCATCTCAAGTCGGGGCATGGAGGTTTATAGTCCATTTTCAGATCAAGTTAATGTCACAGCTGAAGTTCCTAAGTGAAGGATGAGTTCAGGCTTTTTCTGTTTCGTTTTGTCTCTGGGCTAGAAACAGGCTTGATTGGTTCATTTCTTTTCTCCCTAAGCCTCCCTGGAGACAACTTGAATTGAATTTCTCAGGTATCTCGAAAGGGGAATAATCACAGCTTAGAGCCCCAAAATAGCTGCTGCCAAAGCAGGAACGCAGAAGCCAGGAAACAGCCCTGCTTGTGCACATGGGTTTTGTTCTCCTGCCTTGTTTTATCTTCTCTGGGCAGAACGGAGTCACCTTCATTCCCATCTTTCCAAAACTCTGCTGGTTCCGCGGGAAGGGCTCCATGCAGGGAGATTTCAGGGAGATTTTGTGTCTCTCCAGGGCTTTGAGCTGCACCACACGTAGAGCAAAACGGGGATTTATATCAGCAGAACTTCCCTTCTGAGGCTGAGACAGTATTTGCTCCACATCTTTCCCAGTTTTTCTTGCTCTTTCCTACCTTCCTTCTAAAAGAGGCAATTTTACAACAGTATTAGGGCATAGAATGCATTTCTAGGAGAGAACAAGGGATCAAGGCCATCTCTTTGCATTGCACAAACACATTTGTGCAGAGCAGGATGAATCTTCACATGCACCACAGATGAGGGAGAGCTGCTGAATGCAAAACCTTGGAGATTTCACCCACTTTCTGCTGCAGATCCATCCTGAGTAACCTCACCGTGAGCTTTCTCCTGCAATTCTTCTGGAAAGGGACATGGAATGGCCAAGAGCAAGTAGATTCCTGCTCCCTTCCTGCTCCCAGTTTGGATCCCTGCTCAGAAACGCAGATGCAGCTTTCTAATGCAGCTGGCTAGAAACTTCAGCCCTCAGATGTGCATGATACGTAATTAATTAAAAGACTCTGACTTACAGGAACAACAGCAATAAAAGAAAAAAAAAAACAATTACGTTAAAAAAACGCTATGACTTTGGGTGTACATCTAAGAGCAGCTTTTTGCAAGCTAGAATCCTTCACAGTATTAGTTAACTCCTCAATCTCAAGGTCTGCTGCAAAGCACTAAAGAGCGAAAAATCAGGGAATTAGCTAATTAAAGCCACCCTCAAATCTTCGAATTGCAAAGAAAATATTGATTTTTCTCCTTAACACCTCTGTTTGCAGCCCTGCAGTTAGCGCTGCCGTGTGAGGAGGGAAACTTGCAGCTCGAGCCCATCGGAAGAGCAGAGAAGGAAAATCCATAGCGTTAATATGAAAATCAAGGTCCCACTGTCATAGTCCTTCCTAGGTATCAACACCCTCTGGCTTGCAATGCCTCTTGCATCCCTTCTCAAGTCTTTCCTAGATGTCCCCCAAAGGGACATCCCCAAAGGGGGTGTCCAGGCGTAGGGACATCTAGGAAAGACACCTAGACCCCCCCCTTTGCCTTCCTGAAGGAACACGGCTACAAGGAGAGCCGGGGGTGACCTGTATTTTTGTGGTTTTCCATGGACATCTTTTGAGCTCTTGGCCAACCTCAGCAAGAGCTGAGAGAAGGGGTCAAGTCTCACATATTTCTGCGGAGGGAAAGGGGCTGCTGAGCTGTGTCCACCGCCAGAGATGCCTCATTTAACACTGGGAAGCGTAGGAGTGCAACTTGCATCCCTGCACGGGGCCAGGCTGGCAGAAGGATGCAAGGAGAACATCCTTGAAATCGGATGATCCCTGGATGCTCCTGAGGACCAGCACGAGCCAAGGAAGAGCATAAGGTTTCTTCTGTCCTTCCTAAAATACAAAGCAGAAGTGTTTCATTCCCGCCAAGCTGGTTCTTGGATTGAGGGGAGCCTCAGGGTAGACCTGGAGACCCAACTCCACTGGACTCATAGGGATGCTCCATGCCTAGGTAGCCACATCAGGAAATATCCAACCTGGGTTGTGTGGGGACTTCCAAGATAGATTCCTGGGCCAGGATGACACCAGGGAACCCTGGATTAGCACCATCATCTAAGAGCATCTTAAAGCACACAGAGACGTACGTTATGCACATATATTTTGTCATGCTGGTGGCTTCTGGACTACGCTGAGTAAGAGCAGGTCATCAACAGCGCAAGGATAATGCAGAATATGAGACATCCCGTTTTGTGATGATCTGCTCGTGCTCGTCTCCGTGCCAACACAGGCAGCAGCAACGTGCCTGATGCTACCGGATGAACTTCAGCCCTTATCTCTAGAGGTTCCACGGGGAAATAAAACAAAATTCCCTATTGTTGCACAGGAAACGCATCTTTCAATAGCCCCAGGCATCAAACCTGCCCCTGGGAGCTCCTCTCCCTACCACGAGAGCCCTCCTGACAATGAGCAAAACACTCTGAAACTCTCCCCAAAAGACACCTCATTTTTTTTTACCATATATTCCCTAAATCTTCCCCATTTTCCCAGCTCCAGAGAGGACAGGATGCGGAGCAGCTCTTGGATTTGTCTTTTCTCCCGGGCTTCGCAAAAAACAAGCAGAAAAAGAGGCCGCCGACAGATCCGCTCTAATGGGGACAAGATAAAGAGTTAAAGCAGGCAGAGCAAAAGCTGCAGAAGAGAAGCGGTTATGTAATAAATCAGATATTAGAAGGCAGGAAGGTGGACTATATAGAGGAATCAAAGTCCGGAACAGGATGTATATAAAGCAAATATTGAACTAACTTTGATAACGCAGAAAAATAGAAGATTTTTGGTGGGGTTAACTGAAGGCTCAATTTTAACTATTAGAAATTTCCTGTTTTACTCGTGTCGGGCGGTTTTGCAGTGATCTATACAATACATTGTGTGCCTAATGATTTCCTAGCCATGAATGGGTCACTCTGATTTTACTTTCCATGCTTTTCTTTTTTCTTTTTTTTTGGTCTGTCCTGGAGCAATAAAGCTATTGAAATCCTCCAGGCCTTGCCCATTGGGTGTTTTCTTTCCTACCAAGGCATCAAACTAGCAGGCGGGTTTATTTTAAGCAAATTCAATAGGAGGTATCACACAAGCACCTCGTTGAAAGTCTACAATGGGCGCCGAACCCAGGGCTATTCAATTAGCAAGTGTTCCATTTCCATGCAATTCCTGTTGTGAATTCATTACTTTAATGAGACTGTTTGGAAAGCTAACAAGGCACCATCTGTCTGCAGACACGTAGGCTAAGAAATTCCAAAATCAATCCGCATTGGAAGGCGGACGGGCTTGCGAAAAGCTAAGTAGAATTGGAAACCTCTGTAGATGCTGCCTAAATGACAGAGACGTCTAAATGAGAGTAAGGAAGAGCACTAAAAACTCTCTTTCAGGGAATATGTTCAGATTTACCAAGGAGGACCTATCTATTCTCTCCTAGGAAATCTGTATTGCAGGTAGCTCTTATTTTTCCAAGCTTTTTAGGCTTAGCCTTAGTTAAGGATTTTACTTTTCACTGATCGATTTGGGTTTCTGCTCTGTATTTATCTATGGGCCCTGCATGCCCGCTCTGCTGTCAGGCCAAAGGGAGACTCATATTTGGAGCCTCAGCAAGGGACAGGATCCATCCTGCTCAGCTTATACATTTATAAATATTTCTTCCATTTATAAACATTTCTTCCATTTATAAATATTTCTTCCATTTATTTCTTTTTTTATTTATATCTTATATTTTTATTTATATCTTGAGCACAAGCAGTCACAAAAGAGCAGGCTGCCCCATAGTGATCTACCAGTGTCTATGTTCTCCCCTGCCACATTGGAAATATCCTACCGTTCACATCCCAGAATCCAACTATGTTTTTCAAGGATGCTTCACACGGGTGTTTTCTTCCTCAATTCTTCCCCTGAGGTCAAATCCCTCAGTCAATATCCTCAGTTTAACTGGGTTTTAGTGCTTCAAGGTCCTCTGTTTTACTCTCCATTTCTTGACTCACTGGTATGTAACATCCTTCTGGGTGTGTAAAATCACCAGGGATGTAAAATAATGTACAAAGATTATTCATAATAGTATTTACTAAACTCATTCCTCATTAACTAAGTAACCTTCTCTCAGTCCATCCAGTCTCCTGTATTTTCTTTATCCAGTAATGGAATTCTCTTACTGAAGGAGATATCCTGGGGCACAGTCCATCTGAACCACAAGGAGGATGAAGAAGTCAACCTGTTGAGGTCCTTTCGAACTCATCTTTTTGGTTCTAGGACAATCCATGCTCTTTCAGAACACTCCTCCTGTTCCCAACTGTTGGCAGTAAGAAGTGTTAATTTGCACCTGGGGGAAAGAAGAAAAAAGGCACAAATCAAAACAGAAAAGGTTGAACCTCCTAAGTCAGAGGAGAACCTCTTGCAATGGAGATTCCACCTACAAGCCCACAGCATCAGCACTGAAATGTGGGTACCATAGATACCATGAAAACAATTTTGTCGGGTCTGGAGGCAGTTGACTGAGGTCCAGGAGTCTGAGGCTCCACCAGTGGCATCCGTGGGGTTGGCAACCTCAGCTCCATCAACATCTGCCTGCAGATCCCATGAGATGACATGGCCACCTGAAAGGGAAAAGGGAAAGAGTTAAAGCAGAGGGATGCCCAGCTATGCCCAGAGGTCCTTCTTTCCTGGGAAGACACCATAAAGATGGTCAAGAGTGGATTACTTAGAGCAATGGGGCCTTTGTACACTGTTCTTCTCACGGCACTCTCTCCACTTTAGCTTTGCTAAGGCATAAATCTAATTTCTAAGTCACAGAAATGGTGGAAAAGATGATTCCCGAGTTAAAATATCATGAAATTCCCCTAAATGCCGCCTCCTATGCCTTAAAACCTGGGCTGCAGGAATGACATTGGTGAATGCTCGAATATTTTATGCCAATATGAGGAGACTCAAAACTTGAATTTGCATAGAAAACGGTATTTCCTGCACTATTTCTAAAAGTTTTAAGCTTAGTATTCCCCAAGGAAGAGATAAGGAAAAGAAAAGGGTTCCTGATCCCTGACTATTACGGGATGGAGTACCCTGGATATTACAATATAGGGCAGAGCAACAGGTAGAAAAACATTTATGTCAAGCGGATCAGTCACAGGAAACAGAGAAAGAGGAATCAGGGGATAGCAGAGAAAAACATAAGGAAGCAATAGAGTGTTGGCTTTAAAAGCCTGTCCATAGCAAACCCTAGGTTACATCTCATATATATATGTGTATATATATACACTTATTTTTAGGTTACATCATATACATACATACTTAACATACATACAGAGGGAGACCAAAGCTGAGTTACGCAACAGAGAAAGAGCAACCAAAGCACTATTTAAAATCACACTTGAAGGATAACTAAGGCTTAAAAATACCATAATAGAGGAAGCAGCTTTAATTTCTTTGACCTTAACAGCGACTTAGCTGCGTTTGAAGAGCAGTTTTGGAACAACAGCTTGGTAAGGTATGGATAAAGGCAGTAGGTTTCCCTATGCAAGCAGGGAAACCCTTCCTAGCTGGTTCTACCAAGATCCAGCCCAAAGCTGTGAGTTCAGAGAATAACCCAGAATCCCAGGATGGTTGAGGTTGGAAAGGACCCCTAGGGATCCCCCAGTCCATCCCCTGCTCCAGCAGGGGCACCCAGAGCAGGGGCACAGGGTCCATCCAGGCGGCTTGGAGATCTCCAGAGCAGGAGCCTCCACAGCCTCTGGGCAGCCCCAGGGCTCGGGCACCCTCCCAGCACAGAAGTTCTTCCCCACGTGGAGATGGAGCTGCCTGGGGTTCAACTTGTACCTGTTACCCCTTGTCCTGTCACCGGCCACCATGGAGAAGAGCCTGTCCCTGTCCTCCCTACAATCACCTCTCGGGTACTTGTATATGTTGATCAGATCCCTCTCAGTCTGCTCTTCTCCAGGCTAAACAGGTCCCTCTCAGTCTTGCCTCATGGTTAACCTGTTGTCAACCAGGACTCCCAAACCCCTCTCCACGGAGCTGCTGTCCAGCAGGTCAACCCCTAATCTGTGCTGGTGCCTGGGGTTATTCCTGCCCAGGTGCAGGACCCTGCGCTTGTCCTCATTGAACCTCATGAGGTTCCTCTCTGCCCAACTCTCCAACCCATCCAGCTCCCTCCGAATGGCAGCACAGCCCTTGGGAATGTCTGAATTGAAACCTGGTTTGTTCCACAACAACGGTGCATAAAATAAACCAACTGCAACACTCTACTGTCTACAATAAAAACTGCAAGAGTTTTTATTATTTATCCATGATCAAATCCATGCAGAGATTCAGCTTAATCAACCAAGTGATGCGACTCCACGCAGCAACCAAGCAAAGAAATCCTCATTTACATGATTAAAAGGAGCAGGATTTAGCTCTTGTACTTGCATAGGTGCAACTATCAGCTCTTTGTCTATAATAAACTATATAAACTTTTCACGATGTGAAGAGTTGTTAGTTAGCAAATAAATACTGAAGTGGAAAAATTAGGTTGACGGAAAAATACAGTCGCTGAAAGATGTGGCAGGTGTGTAACTTTAGATATCTCACACTCTACAACTGGTTTTAAATTCTATCTGATCAGAAACCTGTGCAAGAAGGTCTAAAATTATCAGCTTAAAAGGAGCATCAAATTTCCTTCTACCTTTATGTTTTAGTGTGAATACAAAACCAGGCACCTTTGTTATCTTCTGTGTTTCTCTTTACTTGGTCATTTCAGAAAACCAACCCATTTTAAAACAAAACTGGTAAATGCTTAAAAATTCAAGCTTAGGAAAGGATAAGATACTTAAAGGAATCAAGGGAACGACAGAAGATGGATACTGTTTATTGGTTCTTTCCATCATATCCGAGTTACAGGTGTAAAAGTCACACAAACTACAGGTATAAACATGTAAAACAATACAAAAATAAATGGAAAGGTAATTTTATATTTACTGGATCAAGTTGTGTAATAAATACAATAGGCAAAAAGCTTCAATCACACAATTCAGTTGAACTGAAGTTACAGTAGTGTTTGTAAATAAAAGCTTTTAACTTAAGTTGCAAATATTAAAGCATTGAGAACTAGTATAAAAGTGAATTTTGGCACATTGTAAAGTGAGAGGTGTTAAGATCTGACAATTGTGTAAAAATGAAGCAATTTCTCATTAACTTTGAGGTACATTTTAAACAATCTAAAATTAGATTAACGATGCAGTTCTACCAACTCACAGTTTACAATTCACTATACTAGTTACAATTTTCCCTTTTAAGAATACCAGCAAAGTATTTTAGAGCTTAAATCTGTGCAAATTCAGAAAAGTTTTGATTAAAAAAAAATAATAAAAACTTAGTAAGGAGCTTTTACCTGCAACTTAAATCTTCCCTGCAATCAGTTTTGCTAAATGCAAAGTGTAAAAAAAAAACACAGACAAATACCAAATTGCACAGCTTAATATAAAATACTCCTAGATTGCAGCGCAGCTCAAGTTGCAAGCAATCCTTTCCTAGATTTATCACATTTTTCTCCCTATAACTTCAGTAACTTCTGATCACACTCATTCTCTGTGAGGGGAAGAAAAACAACACAAGCTGCTAACGTGATGGTCAGCAAAGCACGTAAACCCCTTGAGGACTCTGAGCATTTCTTCGCAACATCAGAAATGCCTGGACACAAATTTACTGTTACCAATTTGCAAAATACAGCACAAGATAAAGGAACAGTGTAATGGCACTTCTCATGTATCCAAACATTTGCAGTTTAGAAATGGTATTTTCTTTCTTTTTTAGTTTTTACAGTAGCTAAAAAACTAGATCATTGCAAGTAACTTAATCCTCACCTCAACTTCAAAGGAGTGAGAAATCCAGATTACCCTGCAGATGGGTCGATACAGTACAAACATCTCTGACCAGAGTACAAAAGTTACGCTTTTCTTAAGAAAAAAAGTGCTGCTGACCACAAGAAGTAACTCCAAAATAATCAGCAACTGCTATTAAAGTATCAGCAGCATCAGGTATTTACACGTTTTAGTCCTCAAAGAGTTTTCTTTTTAAAAAAAAAACAGTTTAACCATTTGTGCTAATATTCCTCACTAGCTTAATTTTAAGTCCTTTCACCAAAACTGTTTTTTTTCCTTTAAAAAAGAGGCTGCAAGCAATACAACCCATGACGTCCATTTATTTTATGCTTAGTGCATCGATGGCGTCATCTGCAAGGCACTACTATGTTTAAAGGATTTCATTGTCACAGTTTCACTATTTCGGTATTTTTTTTGTTTCGTTTTAAAGTCACAGTTAATTTTTTTTTTTTTGTAAAAACAAAAAAAAAATTGAGGTAATCAAATTATTTCAATACCAAAATATATTAATTGAAACAGTACCAGTATGGTGAAAGGTCTTTATATTACACAGTTATTATCATATAGCATGCAGTATAGTATATAATTATACTAGGGCTTTGTTTGCAGCTCTTCCGACCGGTTTTTAAAAAACTGCTCAATTTGCACACCAGTTTTATATACGTATTTCCCTGTTGCAATTTCTCAGTTGCAATTACAACTCCCTATTGCCAACCCCAGCTGGATCAGCCCCTTTATTTGAGAGCTGCACAAATTGGAGTTCTTAAAAAGAGTTCAGCAGAGCCCAATAATAAGCTACAGTATCTTCAATTATCATTTCATCAATTGCACTTAAACCTACACTCTTATTGACGCGGGGGCTGAGCCAAAGCATCACTGGGCTGCTCGTCTCGCCCCGGTTTTCCTTCTGACATTATATAGTCATCCCACTACTCTAGAAATATGGCTTTGCAGATCAGATAACTCCTACTGGAACAGAGCACACTGGGTTTACACTAAGTTTATTGGTAAATAGCTACAATTTTTTTTTTAAGCTTTCCTAATGCCCCTTTTACTGCAGCGTTACCTCCAGAATTCTCTACTTTAATAATCCTGGTTTGACGTATAGTTTCATGCAGCCAATTGTACTTAGTTTATAAACACCAGCTAGTCCCTCCCGGATCCACTGCTAGCTATATTTACCCTACCAGGCACTACAGTATATTAAGACTAAAGTATAGCCATGCATAGATAACTCACGAGCCTTATCATGACGCTCTATACCTGTGATACGGGTTACCCCAGAAAGCCTAAAAAACACAAACTAATTGCTGGCTTTTACCGTACGTTAACAGGATACAAGTAGTTCCAATAAAGTCTCGTGGTGTGCAAAAAAATTCTTCAATTCAGACAATTTAAGTCTAGTAGGAAAGCTATGAACGAAACCTTATCACATTTATATCCCAGTCTGCAGCACCTGGAATTCCACGTCTATACTGTATAAGCACCACAGTACAGGCACCAAGTCAGCTAGTAGCAACACATACTAAAGTCTACCTAGATGGTGCTTCAATTTTTGATAGGTTTATGAAAAATTCAGCCATTTAAGATCCCAAAGGTAAAAAATATGTTTCCCACAGCGTATTATTGTACACAGCCTTAGGTTTGAAAGCAGGAGTTAAACCCTTCTCCTCCCACAAAAATGAGACTGCAGGGATGTCAGTTAAGTGTAAGTGTTTCTTCAGTAATTTCTTACTGCATTACATAGATTTGGCTGAAAAAATTACAGTTACGTTAAGAGATCAAGCTGTTCCTAAGGCAAAGGAATCTGAAAATCAAAAGTCCTTCCTGGACTGTTTTCACGTCTCTAAATTCGTAACACATAGATGCTACAGAAATCTGAATAAGCAATAATTATGTTTAAGTAGCTGCTAAGGTACCTTACAGCACTTCAGCCAATGATCTATAGTGTCACTTCAAATTGCACTAAATTAATTTAAGGAGCTGTTGCTGTAATTCCTACCGCAGTATCATTTAAATACTGTAAAGGGTTTGCTGCAAGTACTTGACACCCAGTGTATCAGCTTTCTAAAATATTAAGTGTGCAAATTCTTCCGAAAGCTTCACAAACAAGGTATGTCATCTTCAAAATGTTTATTTTGATATTTTTCACCTTTGGGAATAAGTTATTTCCACAAAGTGGAATTATTCAGCTGAAGAATCCTGGCTTTTCATGCCTTCTCCCTTTTCTCGCTTTACTTAGTTTTTACTGCTCAAGTAAGAACCTTTCAAGATAATCTTTAAGCACGATTACACCACTTCGTGTAACGCATTTTATAGAACTGGGAAGACAGATATCTCCCCTCATCTTCTTTCACCCTGAAACGTATAAACATGTTTTCAGAAAGAAAGGAAAAAAAATGAAAATTTCAACTGCAGAATCAAACAGTGCACGAGTTTGAGGCACGCTGTCCCCTTGGGAGCAGGCAGAGGTGCTACGTGTTCCCCCATTTCTCGCTTTAGGAACACCCTGACAGCAGCAGGATTAGGCACCCACTCTGGAGCTTTTAAGATGTTCCCCCATTTCTCGCTTTAGGAACATCCCCCAGTCCCACACGCTGCAGTACCCCGCTGCCTTTTAATGCAAAAATCAGTGCAACAAACTCCAAGGGACATCGACAGAATAGACTGATTTGACTATCTGCACGACGGACCAATTCCATGATTACATTTTGATCTATTAAAAAGACAGTTTTGCTTCTTTTCTTCTTCTTTTGGATACATCTCCACTACTAGCCAGAGATTCCAGGTGATGCTTTATACAATCTGGAATGAAGGTGAAGTGGAAGCAAACCTCACGGTACAAACAGCTAAGCAGTTACCAGATTAAAATGCCAACCTTACAGGAGTGATCTCTTTTAAAAGGAGTGCTGAAAACAGGTATTTCACTTCTAATTTTTTAGTTAACCAGCAAGGACAACAGCATTTTTGGTTACTGACTGTAGACGGTTCAGAAATCCACAGAATGCAGGTGCTTATGTCTTCTGCTCAAAGAGATCGTGATATTCTTGTTCTTCTAGCTCTCTGTTGTACTTCTCTATTTCTCTGTTGGCTTCTTCCAAGTAATCATTCATGAATTGGTCCATTACTGATTTGAAACGTTAAGGAAAACAACATTTGTCCAAAGAGAGCTTATTAGAACAAACAGGTTTGAAAGATTAGTCAGTTCAGGGCCACTTAATGAGGGCAGAAATACAATATATCACCTTCTGGGAGACCTAACCACAGCTACTCTTTATTAATAGAGATAAAGGAGTTGCACAATAGCCACTTCCCAGGCAAGAGGAAAAACAGAAGAACAACAGAACCACAGCAGTTTTGCAGATGTGTACAGCTATTTTGGAAAAACTGCCGGAAATTTAAGTCAGCCTAAAGTTCCTTTACATACTCTTTGTGCTCCCAAACAGCAAGACAGCAGCAGGGTCACAGCACCAGTTACTGTCTCCTTTTGTGAGAAGTTCAAGTGCAATTTAAATCAGACAAGGCCTTGTAGAGCAGCACGGTAAGGACAGTACATGCAGAAGGTGTTTATGTCACATTTTGACAAGTAAATCATACTGGTTGCCACACTTAAGTTGTTTTAAAAATCAGATTTCAATTGCTTAAATAAATTCAAAAAGTTATTAATCCTACGCATACTATTATTATTACTGCTTTAAATGCAGCAAGGCTTTCTTTTTTCATACTACGTCTCAAATTATCTTACTTTCTGTTGCCTATCTTTGCAGTATTGGAGTAAAACATCCCTGGTTCCAGGTCAGAGCGTGCATGCACATGCATACAAACACTATTATACTCATTTGGAAGTTTTATCACTCATGACCACGAATTAAGCAACATTACAGGAATGTTTTATTTGAAAAGTATTTCTTTCACAAACTGTGGCCCATAAATTATTCTCTGCATGACCTCATGTGCAGAACTTTGGGATTGTTTTTGGTTCTTTTCTGCTTCTTAGATCATACATCTGAAAAAGCATTTTAATAACACTTTTAAATGGCAAGTGGCCATGAACAGCTTTAAGCAACAAAACTTTTCACTTCATATTACTACCTGCCAATTAGCTGGCTCTTAAACACATCTGCATGGACAGTCTGTGTTTCAGATTTGCACAGCCCCATAGTCTACTTACAATATTGCCCAAACAAAATGCACTTTAAAGGATACGTGGATGGTAATCCATTTTGTCACCAAAAAAATTCACAAATTGAGTCCCGTTGTAAAAATAACCAGCTGGAAGGGGATCCAAGTGGCGTTTCACCTAAATTAAGCAGAAATATATTGTACATTAAACATTTTATACTAAAAACTGCTAGAGACAGTCTTACTAAGCTTAAATAGGTGCAAGAAAATTCTATCTGCTGAAATTCATCAGCCAGGGAAGAAGGTATGGATTGTGGCTAAAATGCAGCACTTTGCAAAGACAGTAATGACAAATGAGGTCCCTGTAGACTTAGGGAGTTAGACAGAGCAACACTAATCACAGCCATGCCAAAATTTTGGGAATCCTGCTCTAGAAGTGGCACTTATATTGCTAAATTTTAAGTAATGGGGGCAGGATAGGGCATTTGGAGCTGTGATTTGCAAGCAACGGGTTGCAGAGAGCAGGACAGGGAGAAGATGGGGAAGAGCAGATCACTGCACAAACAGAAGTGTTTGCATAACCAGTATCCTACTCTTCCACCTGCTTTCCAGGGCTGACTTACAGCCCTGAAGATAAATGTTGACACGAGGCCAAGATTTACATCTCAGGCTCCTCCTGACCAGCCTTGGTTGTGTTTTTGAGTATATAAAAGCCAGTAAGTGCTATAATAATTCAGTGCTAGGCACATTTGTTATGACAGATGTGGGAGATGCTCTATCATTCGAATGGGTATTTATGGTATTCAGCCAGAAGGAGGCCTTACTATTAATTATTTCTAGTAGTTATGGCAATCAGCCAAAAGGAGGACTTGCTATTAATTACTTCTACTTACATGAATGTTTTTTATTTCCTGAAGGGTTAGCATTCCTCTGGTTTTCAGGGCTTTCCTCTGAGGTTTCTGCATAAAGAATTACAGCCCAGTTACAAATTTACTGTGTGGGAGACTGATATTACAATGTAGTTATATTAAAAAAAAAAAAAAAAGCAACCAGACCAGAAGAAGCAGTCAGACAAAAAGGCAAGATGCTACAGGTTCTTTCTTGCAAAAAAAAAAATCAGAAATAATAATAATAAAAAAACAGTAATTTGAGTCAAAAGCTTTCATAAAATTAAAACTCTACAGAATATTTTTAAGTGTCAAAAGCATTTGTCTCCATGTATTACGCATGTATACAATGAATTAGATCTCATCATAGAAGTACACCGGCTTGCAGTAATAGAACTTGCTGGAAAAACAGAGCTGGGAAACTGAAACTCCATAGGATCAGCTCTAGGTGATGGGCAGAAAGCTTATTTGACGCCCTACACAACTTTTGAGAGATGTTATACAAATCTGAAGCTGTTAAGAAGTAACCATAAGTATTTTTAAGTAACTAAGGTACCAAAATGTGCATCACAAGAGCACAGACTTAGAACTATAACGTTACCTATGCAGGAATATCAGGTCTTACCTATCTGCACACTCTATTTCAGCAAGAAAAAAAATGGGGAGGAGGAAAAAAAACTCCAAACCTTCCATTTCACCACCTTATTTCCAAGAAGGTTTAATTTAGTGAATCATAACAAGTTTAACTTTGCAGTGTTAAGGTTCTTCTCAAGAAGAATTATTTCATATTATGTGTTAGCTTCTGGCAACCGTGTCTCAGCTAAATCACTGACTGTTTATTCTGGACATAGTCCATTTGCTCAAGCGTTCAAGATCAATCCATGAATATGCTCTAGCAGATACTAAAATAATACACCAACTATAACACACACATGTAAACTGTTAGTCCTCTGCTTGAAATACACTTATCCTGAAATGTTAATGCCCTAGTAGAAGAGAAATTAGATCAAAAAAAATGTTGAGACACTCAGATTTCTTCTCCAGTTGTTAAGAAATGGCAAACAGATCACAGTGAACAAAAGTAAACGCCTACAAACCTGTTTGGCAGTTTCTCTGAGCCAATCTTTTATATCCTCTTCCTTAAGAGAGCAGCCAATGAACACAAGGAAATACTCCTGCTGACTGCTGCACTCTCTGTTATCGTTTCTTGAATCAGGAGGAGTTGGCCCCTCCTGAACAGGCACAAGGCTTAGCAGATTAGATGATGTATTGTGACAGACTTCAATCATTTTATCAGAATCTAACCGGGAGAAAACAGAGGGGGCACAGAAAAAATGTCAGTATTAGTAATTGCTAATTGAATTTAACACTTATGTAGTGTTAAATACAGCATGAAAAGAGTTTTCAAGCACACAAAAGAGTCACAAGACACAGTATTTTGCCCTTACCTGAAAACTTCACTTTGCCCATGATGTGGTATATGTTTCCGGAGAAAGGACTCGATTTGAGCAATGACTTAATCGCTGTTTGAAACAGAAGACAGAGAGGTTAAGTCACTGTTTTTTCTTGGTGTAGCTTCTGGTCAGACCTGTGCTACAAGTGGGTTCTACTTCACATCCCAGCGCTTCAGGGGCAAATGCTGCAATATTCCCCAATAGCCCACACTACATAACATTTCTATACATTTTCATTTCTTCTTTATAATCAAGGTGGTATAATATGTTAGGCAAGAATTTGGAAAGTAAATGGTGCTCCTTAAGACACTGTTTTGCTAAGGAACGAAGTAAGGAAAGACATGATTAAATATATATTATAGAAGCATAATGCAGAAGGGAGCCTATTTTCTACTAACTACGAAGAATTAATTGTCCATAAAATATAGGAGCAGGCACTCACTTATAAATGGCAATCAAACACTACTAAATAAATAAAGCAAACTAAAAAATAAAAGTCAAAGACATAGCTGTCTCAACCCCTCAAAAAATAAATGAGAAATTAGACTTTCATTTCAATGAAATCATGGATCAGTTTTCCAAGGCAGATTAAAGATCATTTACTATATATTAAGGAAGGGAAGCTGAACTTCCAATTAAAACTTAGTACAGCTCTTCCATTGCTGCTGAAACAATCCTAGTATTTTCCTTCTCCCTCCATTCCTCGGTATTTTCAACTTGGATTTAAGTCTGTCAAAGTTCATTTGTACCTTTACATTTGGTCACAAATCGTGTTTTTTCTAGAGGACGGTTAAACCATACACAGATCTGAACCATTGGTGGAAAGACAGACCCAGCTCCAAATTTGCCTTCATACCTTAAGACAAAAAAACAAACACACACATTCAGCATGCAGAAAACATACACACTTTTCCTCCTCAACTAATAGACTTCTTTAAGAAAGAATATTATTTTACAATGCTTTCTCTTTGAAAATAAAATACTAAGGTTATTCTTTAAGAAGAAATCTGTAAAAGCGTGATATTCATTATATTGGGTTGTTCAAATTGCTTAGGACTCACCTGAATGTTATTCCTGTTGCTAGGATTTTTCCTTTTTACTCGTACACCATCAAGAAATTTTAAATAACTTATTTCTCTGCTTTCCCTCTCTCCCTTTGGCTATATGCAATCTGCAAGCAGCTCCAACCTTCACCACTTCTCATTAATTCGCTTTAGGAGCTTTATTCGGATGTGGTTTAGAGGTAAGTATTAATTATGAATAAAGAGCTCCACGCACACATAGGCCTGGCAAACTATGATGAATAAATTCTGCTTTTAACAGTGTGACTTTTTACTAAAAAACAGCCAGGACTTAAAATGGCTGACGGGTTTATATTTTCTGCCAAATCAGTGCAGCACAGATAACTGCAACAAGATGTGTAAAGCTCCCTGATCCCTGAAAAATATCACCTGGTATTAGATGGAAAGCTTGGAACCGTGTGTTATTTTGCCCCTAGCTTCTGCCAAGGCTGTCAGTAAGGTTGCTGGGTTTTTTTCTTTCTTTTTTTTTTTTCTTTTAAATGAATAATTCTTCTGCTAATAACTAGAGTGACAGAGCAAGTTCATTCCAGTAAGGCTGAGGAGCTGTCAGAATGAAATTACACTAGTTATTATGGACCTCACCCATCCCAATCCTTCCCTGCTCATTCCCAGGGGGTTCTTTTCTATTCTTCCAAAAAGCAACAGTCATCTTGCCACTGATTTAAAGGGTGTCAAAAAGGATCCTTTTCCCCCATAAAAGGACAGCAATAGTGTATCTACTAAGAACACTCATCAGCTCTCTTTTAAAGATGATTTACACAAAGTTTGTTCCAAACGAGTAGCCTTGAAGAAAATATAAATTGAGTTAGTGAGAGTTTTAAATCTTCAAGTTAATTAGAACACTTCTCAGTCTAGATACTTGCCAGCCAGGATACATTAAATATCGAGCTCTCATCATCTGAGGATTTGAAAAACTGCTTTCCGAGAGAATTAATTCAATATCCTCGTTCCTATAAAGAGATAAAGATTAAGATTTTTAATTTATAGACTCAATAAAATGGCTTTTAAATAAAACAGAACATTAGTCACAGTAAAATTAGAGTGCTTTTTCCACTTAGAATAACAGCAACTGTAACATAAGCCTCTTTTGCAAATAAAAACATACTTTTCCTAATTTCTGTATCTGTATAACCAGAAATATAAAGAATATTTCTTAAATGGGAAGCAGTTAGGAAAAACAGTCAACTCTTTAGCATCAAACACCAGAGAATACAAGCTTCTGTGTCCCATCTGCTGAAAACAAATACTAGAAAACGACTAACATTACCTAGTTACAACTCCATTTTCTGCCAGGATGAAGGCGACAGCAGGGTTTGCTGCTCGGATAAGGTTCTGCAGCTGCACAAGCAGCGGGTGCTTCTGCTCAGTCGTGTGGCTTGTGAAAATGATGTTACTCACTAGTCCTGCATGAAAAAAAATGGAGAATAAGAATAGTTTATGGAAGTCAGCTATGAAACAGTGACCAGAAAGTGATTAGGTGATATATCCACCATTCTCTTATTTTAGCTCCATCTATACTGCATTAAAGTTACTTAAAAAAAGGGAAATTTTTCCTTGGTGTCTGCCCAACAAAAAGCCCATCTAACTTAGTATCTGTGTGGAATACCCAAGCACAAAATTATTATTAATGGTCTATTTTGCAACAGTATCCAGAGGACAACCAGCTCAGAAGCTCATTGTGCCACAACCCATAAATACATAAATTATAGCTCCTAAAGGAGAAAACTCATGTTCGGCCATGGGGAAAACTAAAGGGGGAACAGGAAGGATACTGTAATTTGTGAGTTTTTAGGACGCAGTGAAAACAACCTACCCCCTCACCCCAACATGAGCCTTCTAACACTGCATAAATCACTGAAGATTTTATTAATCCTCAGCCAGTAAATTGCAGAGGTGACTGCTTGATACTACCTATGATGCCTGGAAGGTTGATTTGCTGGTCAGGAGCTGCAGTTTGTTCACGCTCATCACTAGTCAAAGTACAGTATAAAATGAACCTTGCACCACCATCTGCTGCCTGGAATTATTCCTGATCTTTACAAAAGTCTTTAAAGTATATTACTCCTTGCTTCTTTACACAGAAATTCAATGTTTTCTGGGTTACTTACATTATAGCATATGCTCCTATTCATTGCCACTTGCATCACCAATATTTTCAAGGTAAAATATTAATTATAGCCTTATATAATTATATATATAAAATGTTATATATAATAAATATCCTTCTTTTATTTTATTTTTAAATTCATCATACAAGTTCCCACTCCCAAATTCAGAAACATCTAAAGTTGTCTGCAATACAGCAGGCAGAAACCAAGCCACGGGAATGCTTGAAATCATAATGTAGAACGTGCAATTAAAATGAAAATTAAGAATAAGCTAATCATCCACCACCACGTTGTGGGTGTACTTCACACAGCGTTTAATTTTTAATATCCCCAAACGATACTGATTTAAAAGCCCAGTTTAATTAAAAAATAAAGTTACTCTTTCTGTGCAGACGACAGGTGGTATAAAATAAATGTCCCGAAACCCACGTTACAGTTAGTAATAAAGGGAATATTTAGCTGTGAAGGCAAAAAAAGGAAGTTAAAAAGGAAAACATCCAAGGGTTAAAACAACAAATCAGAAACCAGTGCATTTTATCTCATCCTCTTCACCTATATTTTTCTCCCTCGCTCCCTGCTCCTTTTGCACCTGTCTAAATGGAACACCTTGTAGCCCGAGCTGTCTTCTTGCTTGCAAACTCCCACGCAGCCTTCCTAGCTCCACAAGGCTGTTCGCAGCCCGGGGAACCTGCAGGCTCCAGCTCTGCACTCCCCTGTGCTTACACCTTGCAGGTGCCAGCATCCCCCAAAGGCAACAGAGCGGATTTGACAGACGTGTGCCAGTAAAACAGAAGAAAAATCGTTTCCTCAGAAATAGAAGCTGCCTACGCAGCTTTAGTAACTAGTAATTTTGACCTCTTCTGTTTGAATTGTCACTGATTTCTCTTTATATTGCATTTCTGAGATGAGCTGGTGTTGCTTAATTATTTGCGCACCCATCTAAAGGGGAATCTTTGCAGCCTGTGGAAGAGCATGTTAGACAGAAAGAGTAAAGAAACAGGGATAAATTAAAAAAAATACACATTTAACAATGGTAAAGGTGAAGTTTGTCCCTAAATGTAGGATAAGCATACTGAATATCAGCTATGTCTCATTCTATGTGACTTCATGCACAATAAAAGAGATGCTGATGTGCACCTGGACTGGCAGGGTGTCAACCTACAGCTTCTGCACAAGCAGAAAAACAATAACCCAAATAAACACAGGCACATTTGAAAGGAGTGACAAAAAAGGGAATTACAGCACACAGATGGTGGCAAGATTTGGAAAAAGTTTAAACAAATATCCAAGGAAGAGACAAAACAAAACTGCTGAACTTGGTCACAAATGATGGATGGGTGCAAGGCTTTCCTAGTTTTCTTTGATCCTGGGCCATTTCCAGTAGCCTTGTGGCTTTCCAAGAGAAGCTGTCAGTAAAATGCTGTTATATTTCAAACATGCATAGAGACTAATCAATTAAAGTCATCTCCACACAGTGCAACAGAATGGGAAACAGCAGCAAGAGACTCGTCCTACTCAAACTCGAAGTTTGAAATACAATCAGTGTGGACAAGCGGCCACTGAAAACTCTAACCAAGCCCTCCCTCCCAGAGCTGTATTTGTCTTGTCCCTTGTGTTGCAAGTTTTCTTCCATAATTGCACAGCACAAACATGGATGTGTCACTGAAAACTGTTACTTTTGATCTTGAAATTCTGCATATTTGTTCTCTACTGCAAACATGAGACAAATCTGCATTTGCCTGTGAAGTTTAAGAGTTTTCTGCCCCTCAAATACAGCAATAGTTTTATATAAAAATGGTCCCCATTATGCAATTTACTTTAACAGAATAGAGCTTCATGGTATCTAATGTCCCATTTTATACCTGTAAACTTGCTAGATATCAGACCCTTGTAAAGCACAGAGGAACATTATTCTGACCTCCAGTATTTTTCCTCCTTTTAGGAAAAGTTCTTCCTTGAACAGTGACAAATTCTGACCAATTAGGTCCATTTCCAAATGGACACTGTCTTGTCTTTTTTAATTAAGGCTTTTTTATTAGTAGTTTTAAATAAAACCATTCTGCTATAAAAGCAAAAGGCCTAAACTCCTAAAATATCTATAATTACTGAGAAGTTAAGTACATCTTCCACATTCTCCCTCTCTCTTCAAAGAATCTTGTTCATGAGTATAATTCAAACTAGTTATATTTGGTCAGTTCCCCAGTTTGTTGCATCAGCAATTCCTTTCCCAAATGAGATAATGCATGTGCTGTTATATAAATCAATATTAGATTGTTCATCTTAGTCACTTTTTTGCTCCTTTGGGTTTTCTGCTGGTGCACACAATCAAAAAGGGACATAATTCTGACACCACTACAAAGCATTGAAAGTCTGAAGAGGTACAAGATGAGAGCACAGAATCCTGCTTTGACATCTGTGCCTGAGAAAACACAAGCAGATACAAAAAGCAGAATCCTGCAGCTCCTTTGAGTAGACAAAAGCACAAGATCAGTGTCACTCTGCAATAACTGAGGACAGAAAGAGACTTAAAAATCCTCAACCATCACCTGGGCTGTGATCTGTATTAATACAGACTGATGTTCTAATGTCTGCCTAAAATAAAGACTATTTCACCAGAGAGAGTTGTTCTTACATGCACAACATTTACTATTCTCAACATGGTGAATCACCATTCCTTAAATTTGACTGTAAAGGTGTTATTGCTAAATTTGCTTTTCCTCTTGAAGTTTAAATTTGATGATAGGGGAGAAAGGATGGACCCTGCTTGTGCTAACAGCTCCTCCACACTCTCAGGCCTATCGGAGGTCACTTCATCACTTCTCAGCTCAGAAGTGAAGTGTATTAAAGCAAAAACTGCCCTGTAGCCGTATTTAAATAGAGTAATTACTCCTTCGAATGATTTACACAGGTTAAAATAGAAGGTGAGTATTACTCCCTAGAAATGTGTTTCTCAGAAGACAGCCTAACTTGCGTATTTCATTTAATTGCTTTAAAGGATGTGACAGGTTGAGAACTGCTACATATTTCTGTCTGGTCTGTAACACTGCCATTTAACATGCAATTATTCAGAATGAATGAGAAATAGATCTAACAATTAAAAAAAAGCAAAGGCAACCCAAAGTCATACCTAGAATTTCTTCCAAAAAAAAGAGGAAAGGAAAAGAAATCAGCCTAGCTAAATAGCTAAAATAGTTTAATTACAGGGAGATGTTCTGTTGTATCCTGTGGCTCAGAAACTGCTTCGATGCCAAATGAAACTTGCAAGTCTTCTGCATTCCGTATCAAAAGGGGAATATGGGAAACAAGCTAGGTATTTTTTCCTTCTTAAAAGGGGCCAACCAAAGGACAGCTCCACTTCTCATGCCTTCCCAAGGGAGAGGCCACAGCTGACATCCAGTCAATGCGGTCCCCAGATCCCAGCCCAGGCTACCAGTAGTTTAAGGTAAGGTTCATTCACAGCCTTGAGGAAGAAATTCCCTGGTGAGGGGATCCCTGCATGTCCTGTGCTCCAGCTTCTTAAATCCTCACCACGCATGAGTGCTGCTCAGCAGGACAGGCAGGTTCTGTGTAGGCTGTTCTTAACTCCAAGAATTTATCATCATTCTCTGACTATACGCACAGGCTGTGTATGTACTCAGCCATACAGCTCACCTATTTGTTCTCTATATGTTACAGGCAAGAGAGACGATACATACCTTGTGCACATTGGTCCAAGAACTTGGGAAAAAGAAGTCTAAAAATATAAGAACAAAATGTATATATTAAGAAGAGATGCTATCTTTATATATAGAGACATATATATATCTCTCCCTTTAAATAGAAAGTGTTTCCATTTATTTGAACATTGACAGAGAGAGTCTCACCAACCAGCTGACTTTTCTGTTTCTTTTCCTCAGTCCCTACTACTGAAACATCCCTACAGGATTTCAAGAGTTCTTTCCCCAAAGTTACCCCTCTAGATGTTTTTATTTCTGCTAATCAATTGGAGAGATAATTCCCACCACGATACTCTAGTAAATTAGAAAAGCCTCAACAGTCCTTTAAATGTTGTGGAAGAAAAAAAGCCTTCTGCTTGCCCCACCTAAAATATTGAGCCTTTCTGAAAAGCAGGACCTCCTCACAGAAAGGTTGCATGCACTTAATGTTTTTTGCCCATTCATTGGTATTATTTGAACTTCTGGTATTGTGTCAGACATGGGATGATTATTTTTATGAGCTTTATCACAGATACAAAAGCTCCAAAGCAAAGAGAACATCGTATCTCCTTCCTTTCAATCACCTTTTGCTTGCTCTGGCTTGTTAATGAACCCCATAAAGAACTTCACCTTAGATCATGAATGAGTTTGGTATCTACTGTATCAAACTTTCAGGGATGGGAAAGTATTTTGCATTTCCTAACTGCAAAGGTTTCAAATGAAACATTAGATCACTATTCTGGGGCACTCTCACAGTGAAAACACCAGAGTTTCCCATCTGAAAGACTTGCCATTGGCGGTATGGCTACTTCATAAGCTCTTCTGAGAAGGAACTTCAAAGGGAGACACAAATAGTCCACATTGTGGGCTAAGCCTCTTCCTTCAATTGCTACTTCGAGACACAAACAATGCTAGTCAAAGGCCTGTAGACTATTGCTGCTATAAATACTACTGGGGAGCATGACCAGCAACACGTTAAACGAGTTAAAAAAAAAAAAATACCTAGGGAAGGAACTTGCCTTCACTACATTCTTGGCATAAAACAAGTTAAAACGAGGCCACTATTCAATTCACCAGTATTTTAAGTAGTCTGGATTATGTCTTTGTTAAGGAGACCAGAAGAAGCAGTGAGATAATTTCTACTTATTGCCTGTGCAAAGACAAAGCTTAATGCGGTGTTTTTTAAATAAAGTTAGGAAGTTTTAGAAATGCACATTTGTGAAATAATTCGGCACCAAAACTCAGAGCTGAACTGCAAATTTGTATGACAAAAACAGCAATTCTAAGAACTCTGAAAATGATAACTGCTTTACTATTATCAAGACAGCTGCAAAGCATAATTACAAAACTTGAGAATTACAATTTTACAGATAGATCTGGGAGAGCAAACCAGCTCTGTCCCATGTTTGTTGAAGCCTGGAACACACATAGTGTGAACCAGCAACCACACAATGCTACTTAATGTCAGCAACTTGGCTTTGCTACTGTTTCCTCCCCACCCTGCCTCTGCAGCAACCCAGGACACCAGTTCTTAAAACTTGAAATGTTTCTGCTTCCACGCTTTGCTGATCAATTCTACAAAAATTTTAAATCTAGAAATTCCATGTTTAAAACATGGAAATTCTTCATTTTATATCTAAACTAGAGATAAAATTAATAACCCAAACTGAGATGCACATCTCATCCTTTAGCCATGTTTGCAATAAGACTTACTGGAAAAGTATGAATAAAAGAACCCAAAATATGACAGGACATGTGATAGCCAGGACTTCACAAGGCCCTTATGTTGGCTATACACAGCTTAACAGACTGCAAAGGCCAGTGTACATTTGATCTCCCACAACTTAAGATTTTTGAGTAAAATTATACACCTGGTGAAAGTCAAAGTTCATCACGGTAAGTTAAACCATACTAATTTTTCCCAATAGGGATTACCTAGAGGTTTTAGGAAATTTAAGATAGATCAATGGCGTTTAACCATCATGTGGCTCCAATTATCACAGCAGTGATCTTGTATTTTGCACACAATCTGTTCTCAGACTGCTAGAAAATACTTTTAAACACACCTGTGTTCCATATAGCAGCTCAGTGGTTCTACACAAGTATTAATTGCTCCAATGATGAAAGACGACTTCACGTTTGGGTCAGGATGAGTTTGCAGAGCCTGTACGACATCAATAATATCAGTGTATCTGTAAAAGAAAAAGTGAAATTTGTTTTCAGAGAAAGAAAACGAAACAATTCAACAACTACTAAAATGAAATGCTTGCAACATGGTTAGATTTCTAAAAAAGCCCATCCAAATAGTTATAGTGCAGTTCAAAACCTTATAAATCCAGGCAATTAAGCAGTCTGCAAGTACCATGAGAAATAGAATATTCACAGTTACAGAGTAAAGCAGTTAAGTTTGGTAGGGAATAACCTTAAATTTGGCTTCCTGGAAACCCCCCAAAACATATCAGAAGTACAAGCACACGATGCCTTCTGCAAAATATATAATTCAAGAGCACTAGGTCTCACTTAACTACAAAAGTAAATTAGTAGGTAACAACCAACTCACAGTTTTATCTGCATTAAATTTAAGTGAGCTATTATAATATACCCATTTTCTACCTATTCTCCACTCAGCTCTATTATAGTTTGGTATGACAAGTTATAGACAACCTGAGTTTTTATTCCAGATGTCTATTTAGCAGCAATCTGTAATCTTTTCTCAAAACTCTATCAAATAGTTATGAATTTAATGGATTGTATAGAGAACCCTGGCTACCTTAAAAAGTTCTATATCTACACTTGACTACTCAGAAAGTATAGAAAGACCTACAACTCATTAACCATTCTTAAAGCCAGTGCCAACTGCAGAACAGGAAACATTTTGCCCATCTGTGGAACTTGAACCATTTCTACTAAAATTAAGAAAAAAAAAAAAAACTCATCTACTCTAACATGAGAAAAAATAATGCTTTTTAGAAGTATCAGAATAGACAGTTAAGGAAGTAAAAGCATTTTATGCTAATTAATCAGTCTTACTAAATAGCCCTTGCTGAATCAAGTGAACAACATATTTTTGACAGAATTATAGTAGTAGTTTCAGAGGCCCTGAGCTTTATGGGGCCGTTCCTTCTGTAGTACAGAGACTCAGAATACATGATATTAGAATTGCTAAACAAACTGCACAGAATAACTACCATGCAGTATTACCTCTCTTTTCTAAACTGAAATTTTGAAAATTCAAATAAAGAAAATAGTCACATTTTCTGTAGCTAATACTTTAAAAGAATCAAAGCACTAACAGAGGCAAAGGAAAAGCAAACACCTATGCAGACAAAGATCCTAAATATCTGTAAAAAAAGAAAGATTCACTCTTCTTTCTTAAAAAAATTTCAACAAGAGTCACATTAGCCTAAGATTTTAAGTTTCTATTTAGGGGAAAAAACGCCAACTGAACGAGCCATTTAATTCTGAAAACCATGCATTTATTCATCATTGATTCTCTAGCACTCGCTGATCTTTGTAAGTCTAAGGTACTGCAAGCCCTCAAAAGATATAATTACAGTCTTTATGTCATATGAATTCACACTTCCTGAAATTAAACTCTACTTCCAAGCTACTTAAATTAAAAGTTACCAAAATATCCTCAACCTAATGCTTTAAATACAATGGATTTTCCTGTGAAAGAAAAAGGGAGGTGCTCCGCCCTTATTTTTAAATCAAAACATTTTCAATATTTTAGCAGCCTTTCAAAGAAAATGATACATGAAAAGTAGGGTGCGAACACGCCTTTCCGCACTGCACAACACGTTGTTGTGCATTTAGTCCACGTTTTAGTGTTTTGTTATCTGCAAAATGTGTGTCCATGGGGAAAAAGCAGCAAGAATTTGCTTGCGTACTAACAGGGACTACAATATGCACCACTCTTTCTTTCCATATACATTAAAACAATCCTATAGGATATTGAGAGATATTCATCTACAGCTCTGGAGGGCACTTTGTAACATGCTGTCTGTCTTATATTGCTCTCTTCCAAATCTACAGCTTTAAAGACCGAGACCTGTCTACCTCGTCAAGTGCAAGCCTGCAGCAAACATGAGAATAAGAGCGTGAAGCTCTCACCTGTCTCCGAAGGACAAATAATAACTATCAAGGACTTGGATAGGTGGGAAGAAAAACACAGCTGCAGTAATAGTGTTATTTAACAACAGTCTATGATGCAGCTGGAAAACTGCAAGAAAATGCCTTTTGAGAGGCTAAAAAAGAAGCCAACATCCAAATGCAGAGCACCAACCAAACTCAATCTTTTCGGTATGTGATTGAAGGCTTCACAGACCTTATTGTCCCCGGAGTAACGAGGAATAAATTTAGCAGGTTGCAGAAAAGCTGAGTTTAGTACATACATCAGACGGCATTAACAGAACATCGCTCTTCAGCGCATAGATTTGATGAAAAAAGTGTCTTAGAAACAGAATGGGAACAGAAAATGTCTTGTTTTATGCAATATTTACCCTTGCAAGACCACTAAGAGTCGCTTGTTCTTCCTGGCGTACGCGGCCTGGCGGGCGCTGTGGGTTTGCTGGGTCTCCAGGACACCGGAGAGGTAACGCTGGAAGTGGGCGGCACTGAAACATTCAGCACTATCCAGAGTTTGTCGATACACCAGCCACCTGGAAAGTTAAAAAATAAGGCAATTTTTCTTATGAAAAAATAAGACACAGTATTTCCATTTACTTTTTATTTTGAAGCAAAAACCAAAATTTGTCCAAAATTCTCTCTTACAGCACCTCTATCTTAGTTAGCCTTGTATTCCTTACACTACTGACAAAAGGATTTGTGGGTTTTAGGATTTTTTTTTTAATTTAATTATTAACAAAACACTGTTCAACAGCTGCTTCAAAGCAACACACCAAATGAGTAATTCTGATCTACATTAGTGATACAATACAGTTTTGTTCACAGTAAAAGAAAATAAAACCTCTGTGAATCTAATTTACAAGTATTTGGCCATGACAATGTTTCACTGCAAAAATAAAAAGCAATGATGACATTTGCAGCAAAATATGATGAAATGTAGTAATACAGAACATTCAAAAAAACCTCTTACATGTTTGCACTAAAAACTAACCCACAAAAGTATTCTGTGATTCAATTTGCTAACAGAAAAGATGGAATCAGAAATAATACAACAAAAAAAGTCTGGAAAGTTACTAAGATTAAATCCCAGCATTTCAGGCTATAAGATTTAAAAATAAAAGAATTTCTTCTAGTCTTTTCTTAAAGAAAGAATGGTACTAACACACAAAATAAGACAAATTTCTAGTGAATTAGTCTTACTGCCATCCAATGGTAGGAGATAAATTCAGGACCTCTGCTGCAGAACACAAACCAGGGCAGACTAAAACCAGTGCTGTAGCAAAATTGTTAGTACAAGTTTTCCTCTGAGAAGAAAAAAATGTACTTTGGACTTGCTACCATGGAAATCAGTAAGTGGAAGTTCTTCATTTATTCCCTTCAAGCTGTGACAACTACCAATTTCATAGTAGCTTAAGTCAGGATTCATTTTGGTCCCTCTAGGATTATTAGCTGTCTGTGGGAGCAGGGATATTTCTAGATGCAGATGGCACAGATCTCAAGCTGTGGTATTCCAATTCTTAATATGGAATATCCACAAGGAATTTCTCCTGGTATTTTTCTTGTCTCAACATCCAGTATCTAAAGACAGACCTACCTGGCATAACACAGTCAATGGAGATACCTGAAGTAACAGAACTGCATCAAGGCTAAAATACCTTCAGGTACCTCCTAATATTTACTGTAAGGAAGAATTATACCAACCTTCCACGTTCCTTGTTAAAAGTTATGAGAAAAGTGCAGAGATCACTGCAGCGGCATCCTGGAAGGCCTGTAATAATTGTGATGACCACCTAAAATAGAGGGAACAGGTATTGGAAATGCCAGGAATGAGCCACTGACAACTGCACACATGTAAGTTTATCGCCATAAAATCTTAAGTCTAAATGCAAAATTAAGAGCCATCAATCTGCAGAATTAGCATGACAGAAGAACACAGTGATTGCAAATGTTTATTACTTCAGCATCATTTTAGAACCATGTGTTTCATCACCTTGTTTTTCAAAACTTCTTCTATATCTTGAATACAATGAAAATATAATTAACAAACATGATGTTATCAAAGTCACTGCATGAAGACCTAATCTGTAATGTCAGCAGTAATGCAAATACAAGATAAAATCTTGCAAGAGATACCAAATAAGCTGGGTTTCCTATATAAAATGAAAAGGTGTATCCAAGTACATAGACCAGTATTTGTGCAAAATGATTCAAAAATAAATAGGAAGTGGCTGAATATATCAAATATTCTTATGTCAAATATGAAGAGCAGCTCTAGATTTTGGGTACTGACTCGACTCTGCTATACACAAAATTTATTCCAGCTTAAAATAAAGCTGGATGAAACTTTGGGTAGGTTTGGAAAGAGGCTGTACAGTAACAGCTCCAAAATACCGACAGCGCCAACAGCTTCTCTGCATAGAGCCCCCTCTCCTCCTGGTGCTCAATTTTGTGGCATTTAGAAAGGGAATATAGTCCTCTTGGGTCTAGCAAAGAAACACTGAAAAACAGTCAAAGTGCATTGCCAAAGCTTTTGGATGCTCACACAATTGAGTATTAGTGACAACAGGTTTAGAAAAGTACTCAAAAATCAGTGGTTCTGTGTTGGCATACCTTAGAGAAATTGATTATTATAGAAGAGGTTTTTTTCCTTTTTTTAAAAACACACGAACACATACTTAAAACAACCTTAAAATCAAATTTAAAGGTACTATTAATACAGCTTAAATTAAGTTTCAGTATAATCTCTGAACTAAATCCCAGGCAATAAAGTTAGTGTAATAATGCAATATTCAAAGAGAGAGAATATGCTCCTGTTTCATTTTCTTTCTTCCTTAAAGGAGATTTAAAATGTTGGAAAGTTACTAGGACATACTTTCTCTGAAAACGTTATTTAAAGCACTCCTGAAGTTTGACAATTGTTGCTGCCCCTATAGAGAACGAAGTGTTCTACAGATAATATCAGCAAATGTTAAATATCATGTGCTGCCTCTATGCTATTTAAAGGTCTTTTATGTTCCAGAGAACAATTCAGTTAAATTATTCAGCTATTCATAAAAACAAACTACTGCTTTAGGGCTAAGCCACTCTGGGCATTAAAGAAAACTGCTCACTTGAAGATCTACACTTCATTTTCTGCCTCTGCTTTATCAGAGCTGAAGGGCCATTAGCATTTCCAAAAGACCTTTTAAAACGAAAAAAAAATAAGTAATATAAACATGAAAAGAGGGTAGAGCATTCAACTCTTGAGAAACATTGTGGGAGCAAATCAGTGTGAACTGATGGTAAGGGGAAGAAGGCAGAGAGCATGGTTAAACCTTTATCAGAACTTTACTGCATTGCATTGAACTAAAAATATTTGGTAAATATTCTATGAGGGGAGCCTTACCTTATCACTTTCTGCTTTTTCAGGAATGATTTCTGACTGTTGCAATAAAATAGGAAGATGCGCTCTCATTACCGGCTCGTGACTGACGCTGCTGACAGTAAAATGTTGCAGAAACCTTTTAAAAAAATAAAGTTTTATTTTATTATAATCCAGACCAAAAGGCTTTGTTCATACAAACAGCTGCCAAATGATTTTACTAAAATAAGATGGTTAGTAAAGGACAAAGAGCGGCTTCCCAAAGAGGAAATAATTCATCTTAGCATAAAAATATCTAGTGTGAAGACAGATTTATTAAATAAGCAATTTTTAGAAAAGTACAGAATATTTTGGTGTGTATAATACTATTCCTGAGAAAATCTAAACTCACCTTTCTAAATCTGGGAGGGTAGCTGATAGTTTTAGCTGGCTGCATCTTTCCCCAGAAGGAAAGGACGAGGCATTAAATAGCTTCTGAACACTGGAATGTCTGAAACAAAGTAATTAGCTAGTTCCTTAAAGAAAATACATAGAGACACTTATCAAATTGAAATCAGATAGCTGCATAATAATAATTAGTATAAAAATTAAAAGTAAGCATTAGTTTGAAAAAGCAAAGATTCCTTTTTGAATCACTGTTTTAAGTTGAATCTTGTTCTAAGTTTTCATTAAGTAGCAGCATTTTTCTCATTGCAGCATATAGACCCCGGTATAAATTATACATCGGTAAGTGGCATGAACTTACAGTCTTTTTTGTTCCACAGACAGGAATTCTTCCTGGACAACTTTTAAACACAATCCTGAGCCAGGCTGGTTCTGCCATAAGGAAAAAACCTGGAACAAACCAAACCAACTCGTAAGTGGTGTTCATCTGAGTTCTGAAGGGGTATTTATGCACAACCCATAGATTCTGAAGGTTTTTGTCTAAAAACATACATTTTTTAACTGGCTTTTTGAAACAATATTACACAATACTGTTTTCTGCTAACAGTATTCAAAATATGGAACAAATAAAAAGTCATTTTTTTTTAACAGAACTGCAGTATAGCAAGAACTTTATTAACATACATCTCCTTCAAGCAGTGCTGTAATTTGCATGGGGTAACAACATAGCAATCAGATTTCCAGAAATGCAAGAAAAACTCTGCTCCTTCCAAAAGGAAGGGAAACCTTCGGCTCGCTAGGGAAGAGTGTTTTGGCTCACATCCGATTCCTGTAGCCAAGTCACATTAATATGAATGGCACTATGAACCTAGAAATCAGATTCAGATGAATCACACAGTTATTTAAGTGTTCAGTATTTCCCTTCTTTTAATAAGGCAACAACTATTGTCATTTTTCACAATAATCTGCTGCAAGACAAAACAGTCAGGGGGAGCCGGGGGAAGACGACTGCTTTCCATTAACAAGTCAGCATCATAAGCACAAGGGTACCGAGATAAAAAGCACCAAAACCAAATAAACTTTGGACATTAACAAAGACAATATTGCTTGTGGTGAAGGATCCACGCAGCTAAGCAAATAAGCACTTCGAAGCACATACAAGGACTGAACAACGTGGAAAGAGGGACAACAGCAACAACACAAAGCACAAACTCTGTAGAAGTCCAAGGGCTGGGGATAAAGAGAACTGAATGAGATTGGGATTGAACAAGATCTTGCAACCAACATCTCAAGCACCAGGAATTTATTGCACTCAAATCTGGGGAAAATGGGTATTTGCCATAGCTGTTTCAGGAACGCTTGGAATATTAATAGCAACCCTTTTAAGCTAGGTATTATGCCAGATGATCCAAGGAAAGTAGGAATGGTATCTATGTATTAGCAAATTTTTGTAATTGTAGGTTCTGCATTTGTGACTTCAATCCCATGCTAAGTTTTAGAACAGCTTTTGGAGGAAAAGAGCAAATAACTGAAGATGATAATAAAATACATCTAATATATGTTTCCCACAGCCTATGCTGTGAGAAATACTTGATTTTCTGAATAGCCAAACTGAAGTCAATTTACAGCACTTTTTGGGGTGAAGGGGAAATTGGGAGACAGTCTACACAGCACTGACATGATTTAGAGAGCAAAAAAGATCTAACTACAGAATGGAAGAAACAGAAGCAGTAATAAAAAGAGGAAGAAGTATGAAAAGCAAGAGTGAGCGCAAAAAACACCTGCTGTCAGCTGGAATATCAGCAGGGAGCCAAAGAGACCGACTTGAAAAGTTTCCTGAAAAATAACCATGTTCTATTAGTTGAAAAGGCAAAGGCAACTCAAGGATACTGCAGGAGAAGAGACAAAACTGACACCATTTCTGTACAAGAAACATCTACTCTCACCTAGAATAGAGCATACAGTTTGGGTATCCATGGCCAAATCAACAGAGAGAACAATTATGCCAATCAGAAGAGAACATTTTATAAGCACAGCCTGAAAAAGGATATTCTTTCAGGCTAAATCAGCCAGAAATAACCTAGGTCTGAAGTCTGAGAACATCTCAAGGATGTTTACAGGGAGAACAGAAGGAAAACAAAAGGTATAAAAGTAGACTTAACAAAATAGGCTGATGTATGAGGCCAACCTATTTGAGAAAATAATACAATGGCATCTGGGATACTTAAAGACTTGATCAAAGCTTCACTCAGGATGACAATCCAAATGTGTCTAACCACAAAAAACACACAATAGAACCTCTGCCACCGCATACAGCTGCTGTAAGCAATTACACACCAGTGCTACATTTAAAATGCAACTGCTCAGAACAAGCTTTCTGAGCACTCACTGGTTTCAGGAGGCAAAATAAAAGCACACGGGGTGCATTAAACTTGACAAGCAATGGGGTCACCAGTAATGTCTACAAAAGATTAATTTGCCCACACAAGTTCTATAGAGCAGAAGATGCCATCAGGGTTTCTTCCTGGAAGACAGATTCTGGAGCCCCTAGACCAACCTCCTGCTCAGTGCAGGATTACTGGCAACATATGCTGAATTAGCCATGGCTTCTTCTAGCCAAGTTTTCAAAACTTCCAAAAATAAAAGTCCTAGATATCCTAGATGGCACTGATACCTGTGGTTATTCGGCCTCAGGTACAGATGGTCAGTTTTCTTGAGCTCCTTGATGTTTCTCTTGATACAATCCTCAAATTTCTTGAAGCCTCTCTAGAAGCTCAGTGTCAACCAATCCCCCAGTTACAGATCATCCCAGGCTTGTACATGAAGACATTAAATGATGCTGGACCCAGAAAATAACCCCTTGGTGCTTTGCTCACTGTTAACAGAATGATTTCAACTCACAAAGCAGTTAATTTCTCTAATTTGTGTCTCCTCAGCTTCCAAATGAGAATGATGCACATGTTTTTTCAGGGCTAAAGTTGAGGTATGTGTAACCTCCCACCACAATGGGAATTTTCAGTGTGCTCCTGTTGCTCCCTAGGGTTGGCTGTTCTTTCTCTTTCCAAACTGCACTGGTTCAGAGAGATCTCAGAACAGGTTTTGCTGAAGACCGGAACTAGAAAGACCCAGTACTCTAACATCTTCTCTATTATGTATCAGATAATCGTTTTCATGGTTCAAAGAGCATGAAAAACTTAAATCCAATGTTTTGCTCAAACCTAATCAGTTAACATAGACATATTAACAAACTCACCCTTGTCACTCCTTTGAAAAATATCCAAGGTGCTTTTGAGTGAAAAAAACAAACAAACAAAAAAGACAATGTTTATTTGCCTTACCTGTGAATAAAAGGCTTTATAAATCTTTGTTCTGGGGAAAAGTGCAATCATCAAGAAGTTTCCTTGGGTATGGAATTCAATTGGTAGATGCGCGAGCAAGGAACTTTTGAAGTCTATGAAGAGAGCGGCAACAATACTGGTTGAATCCTAGAAAGGAAAAAAGAGGATAGTTTAGAATTAACAATTATTTAAAGTGAGACAAAGACTTAATACATTAAATCGCACAGATCAGAAAAGAACTGTTATAGTCTGATTTGGGAACACATAATTATCTGAAGATTCATTAGCTTGTTATCATGCATGTAAGAAATAGAGAAATCAACTAAAGTCTCTACTCCCTGCTGCTGGATTATCACAAGCTTTAAAGAAAGCACATTAAGATTGATATTCTGAACTTTTCCTCTTCAGGAAAACAACATGCATTTTAATATTCATTCTCTTTCCTCGCCTAAAAAAATGAGCACTATAGCCCTTTATTCTGCATCTACCTCCTAAAGCTTCACACCAGAACTACCTTGTTAATCTACACCTGTAACTCTCCCTGACACATGTCCCACAGAAGAGTGAATTAAGTCTGTCACCTAAAAAGATTAGAAGGACAGGATGGCAGTATTACAGCCTCTTTTTATACAACTGTCTTAAGATCCTGACATGAAAGTAACCACGCTACAATGATGTGCAATGGACAGGTCTGCAATTCAAAGTACAGAGCACTTGCACATTGAAGAATCGGAGACAAACGTGACACTGCCAGTGATCACAAGTTTCATTAAATCTTCTGCTTCTGCCACTGAACTGCTTTCCTTTGCCAACAGGAAGCTGGAGTCATCAAGACTGGTGTCCGTTAAAAGCAGAGGATTCAGCAGTTATAGCCTCATTTTTGGTTTAATAAATCAACACTAACCCTTGGTTTTCCAAATTCCAGGAAAGCAGCCTCTACAAAACTTCACCGCATGCTCATCTCTTTTTCATCAGATTAAGTGGCCTAAGAACTCTATTTAGTAAGTTTTAGAGAAGTAAACTCAAGTTGCTGAAGACTTGATAGGAATCAGTGCCAATTCAGAGACATTTGCAAACAGAATCTCTACCCACTTTGCTGACTCAAGGATTAGTTATAAAAACAAACCACTGTAAATCACTGAGGTTACTGATAAACATGCACAAATGTCAGAGACAGTTACTATCTTAAGTGAAAACAGCTTTTAGACCTTGATTCTGCAGGATAACTTGCAGGTTACATGAAAATTCTGAAAGAAAAAACTCAAATTGGCTGCAGTTAAATAAAAAGTGCCTAACAGAATGTGCATCTGCTTCTAGGAAATGTTTAGTGTTGTATAAATCAAAAAAAGATGGAAAAAAGGCAGCAATAACCCTGACATACATTGGGTTAAAAGAGTCTATGCCAGAATTTTACAAGACATTACTACTATTGGGAAACATAAGTATTACTTAATGATATTTCTTCACTTGGAGATTCAGGGCCAAAATGAATATTGGATTCGGGTGCTTACAAGCTTCAAGACTCGGTCTTAAATAAGATTCTAAAACGCAGCAGAAAGCATCTAGCCTCTGTACAGTCAAGATGCCTTGATACAATATACGGACACATTGAACAGCTACAGAAGAAAAAAAGAAAAAAAAAGAAATTTGAGAGTTTGGGATGAGATGTCAACTCAGTCCGTTGTATTTCTTCTCTTCCACAAAACAGCTGGTACAAAGCTCGAATGGTCCTGCCTTACATCAAGGGGGATTGGAGATGAGTTCTGCTAGGTTTTGTACAATTTGTAGAATTTGTAAATTCTCTAGCTCTTCATGGAAGTGCCTTGGGAGGGATTGGACACCAGCCTCCGTGCTCTGGATGTCTACAGGCCACTTGAACAGTTTAGGTGGGAGCTTTGTGTCCAATTCCTTGGAATAAGGATGCTTTGGGCATGTGTTGGAGACACGACTGCAGGTGTTGCAGGTATTTTCAGATCAAAAAGAGAAGCACCTAGTAGCACGTGCTGAGACAGCTGCTGAACAACTACATTTTTGTATCACCCAAACTCTTCTATCTTGTATTTTAAATCTATCATTAAATTATCCTTTCCTCTGTATCTGCATCATTGTTCTACTAGCTTTCAAAAGGGCACACCAAATTACCCTTCTCCTCTTGTCACTTCTTAATATTTTGAGATCTCCACCCTTGCGTTATGCCAAGTCAGTTAGACAATAAAATCCTCTATGTCAAGGTTTAGCTTTACACAAAAATCTGGCATCAGTTCAAGAATGAGAGCCAGGTCCCATAAATAGCTTAGGTTTTATGAAAGTGAGCGTCTCAAACTAAACAATAGCAGGAAGGTCAGTGTTAAAATAACTTTTTAAACTACAAGGGGCCAATCAATACAACATACAAGAAAAGGCAGCTAAGGTAAGATTCTCTTCAGTGTTGTGTTTTCATCCCAATTGAATCACACACTCTTATTGTATTTTAACTGTTTTCTTCTATTTTGTGATGAAATCACGGCATGCAATGCTCTCTGGAGGTCACTAAACAAATGTGCAATAGTGCACCTGAAGAAAACAGAAACTAAAGGAAACAAAGATGTCTTTTCAGTGCTTAGGGAATGATAACCACCCCAAATAATCTCTCCTTTCAGTTCTAAAAAAATAGTTAACCTAGTGTGTCTGCTGTAAAGAGAGGAAAAAAAGAGCTGCTGTCATTAACCCAATTCTCTATTCCCACAAAGAACCTTGCCAGTTTAAGAAAACAATGAGCCTGGCAAGTTTGCCAAGGTGAGTGTCAAGTGAACTGATAGAATTTGATCATCAGAGTGACAAAACTCAACGCCTAGCATTGTCTTCTACTGTAATTAGGCAGAATATGTGTAATTACATGCAACGTGCCTTTCCTTCTCACTTCTCTCAACTTGGAAAACTCGGAGCAGTCATTCCCTTCACCCTGGCAGTAGGTTACACAACACCCCATGACAGCAGACAGACACTCCTCGTGACCCCTCCGGAGATAAGCAGGTCATTGTCACCAACATTTGGCTGAAGGTTAAGGATGTTTTGAAGAGAAGGCAGCATTTCACCCACCAATACACTAAGACTACACAAAATCTTGGACTTTTCTCCATCCATTGCTTAAGATGGCTAGATGTTTTATGAATGCTACTTTCTGCAACTTTTCTGTTAATAAAAAGTAATTTTCCATGCTATTAAAAGGCATTAATAATTCAGCTGTCTCCTAAATACAGTTTAGCTCATCTAAAACCAGTACAAAATGTCACAGAATCACAGAAGGGCTGAGGTTGGAAGGGATCTCTGGAGACCATCTAGTCCATCCCTCCTCTGCTCAAGCAGGGTCACCTAGAGCAAGTTTCCCTCTGGATGCAATCCAGGTGGCTTTTGAATATTTCCAAGGAAGCGGACTTGACAAAAAGTAAAAATGATAAAAATGCAGAGATTTGCATCTATACCATTAGTTTTAAAGACTCAAGCTAAACCTTTCCTTGAAAATAAGCACATATATGAGTATCTTACAAAAGTTTTTTTTTAATTGATAAACATTCTATGACAGTAGAACAGACAATCGAAATACTCACCCCATCGTAGAAAGAAATGGAATTCATATGGTTCTTTGAAACAGAAATGCTGCCATGGTGAGGATGAGAAAAGAGAATGCCATCTGAAAAGAAGTACAATTTCCCTAGAATTTAAAAGAAAAAGATTGATGTTATGAGGTATAGATCATCAGTATCTTCATATCTTATGGCTAATGCCTCTTCTGAGGAATAAATCTATGTTCTTGAAAAGCTGTCACATTCAAAACGTATACAGCATGTGAGTAAAGAATTGGCTTAATACCTGCACAGCATCCAGGAAACAACCATCAGATCTCTACTGGATATCACTGCCAAGGGATAAAGTCATGAATATAGCTGCATGCAACTGAATATTATCCCATGTGTCCACAAATTATTTTTGACTTTTTAAAAATAGCCACATGACAACTTTCATCATGACTAACTGTAAAACTTGGACAAACGAAGCAGAAGTTGCATCCAAAACAAGAGGAAATTTAAGCATGGTAACGCTATTATTTACAAAGGTCATTTTTTCACCAAAATGCCAATATATTGACACATACCATGCAGCCAAGTAGAAAAAAAGTCAAGGACTTAAACTTTCACTTGGTCACAGAGTGCAGGAAAATTTTCTAACCTAATTTTCCTTCACTGCCTCACCAAGAGAAAGTTTAAAACTTTATCTGAAGGCTGAGTTTTATTTTCTGCATAGAGAGACTCCTACTGGGTTAGCAATTTCCCTGGAAGCTATTAGTCTAGTGAGACGTGAGAGACACAAACATTCATTCCACCTCCTTCTTTCTTGCCATCTTACGGACATTTAGGCTCTTGGCAAACCTGAATAACCTGAACGAGCTGGAAAAATGGAAGGAGAGCAAGGCTGGATGATAAAATGGATTAATAAGAAAATTTTAGCTTTAAAGGTCCATAAAGTAACACTGGCAAAACCACTAATTTCTGCCAATCTTAAGAAATCCAGGCATTTCTGAACAAGCAGGAGTTGCTACTTGGACCTCTGCTGCCTGTACTAGGCCATGAATTAACAGCAGGATCACATACCATAAGGGGAAGCAGGTAGAGAGACAGCCTAGGAGAAAGCTAATTATTTTCTTTTTAAACAAAACAGCGTGACTCAGAAAAAGGCTTTAAAAAAAACAAAGAACAGCTAAAATGCACCTAAACATACCCACACTTTCAGCTCAATCTATCAAACAATGTTCTGAAGAAATAATAAGAGAACAAAGAATTTTCACTGTGAAATGGCAAGTTAAAATAAGATCTCCAACATTTTTCAGTATCGGGGCTTTGTTTTAATAAACAAGAGAACTTGAGAACAAGAGATGCAACTCAAAAGTCCTTCTTTATACCTAACTATACTGAGAAAAGTGATTTTAAGTTACATAAATAACATATTGTCCCTGGTAGGGATGTGTGCAACTGTTCTAGACTAAAGCTTCCAGTTAATGCTGAAGTAGCACCAAAAATGACCCCTATTAAACAGGCAAAGATTAAAACTACAAATTGAAGATCCCACTTTACAGCAAATGAAATGGAGACGAAACCTAGTTGTTAACAAATCCACTACACAAATCTGCCTAGGCTTCCAGTTCTTGCAAAATGCACAATGTGGAACATGCCTTCTATTGGGTAGCTGAAGAAGAAAAATGACAACATACAAAATCTGGAGCTCCCTTCTGCCAAAACTCACGAAGAGTTTTACACTTCACAGAGAAAATGTGGGAGTGGGAAGAGGGAAGCAAAACAAAAAACAGAGATTGATTCTTTTGAAACAAAAATAGGAGCTGCAAAGAGTAATAAAAATGCAAAATGGTCTCCTTCACATTAAGGTTGTTTTTGATATAATGGGCTAATTGTATATACCCACTTTTGTAGTTACTCACAAGTTATTAATGTTGGAGGAGAACATTTAATTGGTACGAGTGCCTGATTCACTTGAGCACATCCTACGAAACGCTGGCATGCAGCACACGCATTAGCATAATAAGGAAAACATTTACTAGTCTGACTTTTTTTTTCTACTCTACTTTAGACATGAATTTAACCATCCAGTTACTCATTCATCTCCTTTCTCTGTCATTTATTTCATACTATGTGCAAGGCAGCAAGTTTACAAGACAGCAAAGTAGCTTCCAGCACACGTGAAAGGGAATGAGATCAAGTTCATTTTCACTTGACCCCTAAGAAAATATCTCTTTGTTGAAGGGTTACATAATAGTCCTTATGCCACCTACTTCTAACTTGCCATCCCAAGTGGCATGAAAGTTTAATTTACAACTCAGCAAAAAAGGGAATAGTATATTACTCCGTGGGGAAAGACAGTTTTTATAAAGCCAGAAAACATCATTATTCTTCTCCCTAATTATTTAGTGAATGAATCTGCACCCACAGCACTATATTTGAACACAGCTCAATGCATTATTCTGCAGTGTCCTTCCTACTTTAAAATCTATTAAGTTACAGCCCAAAGTAAATTCTGCTGTGTGAAGATGGCTATTGAACTACCCTGTGTATCATCACTTATCCTTAGTGCTACTTCTGTAAAACTGCAAGAATAACAAAGGTAAAGATTTTCTCCTCAAAACTGTCAATTTATACTCAGATGTTACATTCTGCTGTGACAACAGTACCCTCACTGGACAGGAGGAATGAAACTACTAGGCCTTAAGGCAAATGTTTTGATTCAGAAACTCCTATTTATTCTTTCCTTAATTTTCCCAAAAGTGAGAATCAATGCAATGCTGTGAAATGAGGGAATTCACTCTGCCATGGCACTCCAAAGTTAATCTGAATTTTCTTAGTCATATGACTGGGGGCATTCACATCACTTCACTTCACTTCTGCAAGAAAAGGCACTAAAATAGCAGCAATTGTCTGAGACCACTATCAATAATCTCGTGTCAAAAAGTGCTAGCTGCATTCAGTCTGAAAAGGACAAAGAACAAGCATTTTTCTTTGCTATCATGAGCATCTATGGTAATAAACACTGAGGTTTCCAAGTGAAAATTACAGTGGAATAAACCTGGAATAGTGTCAGCTCCAGAAATAAGACCTTAGTGGAAGTAGAGAACACAAGGCTGTAAATAACTTTAGAATCAAATCACTCCAATGTCCTTCTACATCGCAGGCCCTGTACTGTATTATGTCTCAAAATTAAACCTATGACACTGATAGGAATCCCTCTCTTAGAGGGAAATAAATAAATAAATGAAAAGAGAGGGAATTTCAAGCAGAGGTTGAGATCAAGGAAGAAAAGCATAACATTTAGCAA
>JAWLRI010000787.1:1412826-1450137 GCA_034781795.1 Crypturellus tataupa
AATAAATAAATAAATGAAAAGAGAGGGAATTTCAAGCAGAGGTTGAGATCAAGGAAGAAAAGCATAACATTTAGCAACAGCAAATGGAAAGAAAACAGCTTAAAAAGGCAGGAGAGGTGGTGTCACCAGATTTGTGAATCCTAGAAACCAGGTTTAAAAGAGGTGGAATTATTCTTTAAGCATCCGAGGAAGAAGCTCACCTTCTGCAGGCATGGCCTGGGGGTTGCTAGAATAAATGTGTGCTCCATCGCCTCCAGCAAGTAAAGTGCCCAGAAAAGATTTATCTTCCTAAACAGGAAAACAAACAGTAATATCATGGTGTGCAGCATGTAATCCAGGTCAGAATGCTTTTAATGCTTTAAAGAGAAAAAAATAAGCAAACGAAACAGCATCTGCCAGAACTTTTAAAGTTTTAAATAATATTGACAGAGAAGAACTAGTGAAAGACACAGCATGGCAAGAGTGTAATTTTTAAAAGCTCTTCCCCCCTGTTTGGTCTTGCCAGCAGCTATTAAATTACAAGTTATTGTCACAACCACAAGGCAGAGCTTTTTGTTTTCAGAATGTCAATCTACTGAACTAAAAGTATATTACAGGAAAATAAATCTATTTGTAATGAAGATTTCTGGTAACCACAAATTAAACCACAAATGTGAAACTCATGTGGGTTAAGATGTTCCCAGATCCAAGATTCTTTTATTTTTCATAGTGCTCCAAGTGTTTTCCTTCAGACATTCTTTTAACTTAATTAGCATGCTGAAAGTTGAATGTAGAGTGGCATTGGTCTTTTTTTTTTAAAAAAAAAAAAAAAGAAAAAAAAGAAAAAACCCCAAAAATGAGCTCCATGGGTAAGTGTTTAATGAGACTTCTATAGAATCTTAGTTTTATTCTAATTCTTTTTGCTGATGAGTTTTGTCATTCATGGAAATACAGAAAATTCCAAATTTTTTATAAACAATGTATTTTTTTCTTGTAGGCCACAGTTTGAAAAAAACACAGAATAGGCAAATTTTTGTAACAAGTAAGAGAAAGAGTAAACAAGACACGAGCCAATCTTACTAACAATTAACATTTCTGGAATACTGGTTCTTAAAAATATAATGCCTATAACTGAAATTTTTTATAATACCTTCAGTATATGTTGTGTCTGTTCAGACAGTTTCACATCACTATCTTCTACCTGTAGCGAGGAAGAGTCTCCATTAGATAAAGTAGTTTAATCTTAGTCTTGTTTTATCTACTAATTAAAAAGCATTAATAAAGATACGAGAGAATGGACAGTTTTAGGTACCACTGATGGTTAAAGTTCTGGAGATTTCCCTCTGTTTCAAAGACAGTTTTGTACTTCTCAATACTGTGAAACTACAGAACTGAGACATTTCCTTAATATATATTCAAGGAGTTACTCCCTAATAAATATTTTTATATGCTAAAAGGGTATTGCAAAGGCATAAAGAGGTGTCTGCCTTTTTTGTTGTTATTATTATTAAAGTATTTTGGTTTGGTAAAACATTTATGGGCTACCAACTAATAAAAAGTGGCATAGTTTAATAGCATTTATTGCAACTACACCTTTAATGCAGTGTAGTATATTAAAGATCTGAAATCAAATCCACAAGAAGCAGAACTTTCAAATGTGATACAGTATACTTGAAAAATCCAGCCTGCAGCACTGCAAAAATTGAAGTGATGAAAATGGAATAATTTAAAGCTTGTTTCATGAATGAAACCATGAACCATCAGCCTGTTTCCGCTTGTATTCCACATGCTCAGTGCCCACAATTAAAAATCACACTATTTCAAAATTCTGTTTCATTGTCCAAGTCTTTTATTATTCTCACACTTCTATATATTGACACATATAGCTATAAAAATACACCAGTAGTTATATATTGTTAAGAAGCTCTCTTTTGTCAATTTGCATATAAAGAAAAATGCTTCAAAAAAGTTTTTTTATGTACTAACCAGCCAGGAAGCGTATCTTGGAATAACTGCAGTCAGGATTATGTAGCTGGTTTCTGAATTAATACTGCCATCTGCAGGGAAATAAATGAAAAACAAAGAATTATAATAGCTATATATTTTACTCTTTACCAATTTAGATTAGTTTGTTTTGTTGTTCTATGAAATATGAAAATTTCCTGATCATTTTAGGGATTCATTCTGTATAAGTGAAGCTCTCCTGGAATAGCAGCTCCCAGTTTCTTCATATGACAACATATCTACAATTAATAAAAATATTAAAAAAAAAAAAAACATTTTTTATTCTGGTCTTGGTACGTCTGGTCTTGGCCTTTTTTTTTATTTTTATTTTTTCCCCCCTCATCCCATTTAGCTTTTAAATTTAAAAATTATTTATTGTGTCTTTCTGGTTCCCTTTATGGCCCAAAATTTCCCTTTCCTCATCAACTCTGGTCTACCCTGCAACCTTCCCCAAAGGCGCAATGGCAGTCCAAGACACATGTCATATATATAATGTAATGTCTAAACTAACATATATAATTTTAATGTTTGAACATATGCTGGGTGTCAACTTCTGTTCTCTTGCCAATCAAAGCCAGGCTAACCCCTATGGTTAAAAACCTATAGCAAAAGCATATCTGGATACAAGAATTTAAATATTGCCAACGCAACCTTAATAATGAGGCTTCTTTGTCATGTTTAAACAATCTGGAAAACATGTACTTGTTCAAAGTTCTGGAGATTGTTCAGTACTAATCTGTATGTTAAGTGCAAGCATTTTAAAAGCAGTGTTAAAAACCTTTTTTTTTTAACCTCTTCTAGAGAAAATTTAACCAAAATTAAAATGTGAAATGTAAAAATAGTAATATTCAAATAATTTTAATTTAAGTATGTTAAAATACTAAATGAGACACAAAAGTGATGATCAAGTATGGCTTCAGTTTGCTCATACAATAAAAAACATTCACTGAGGTGGAAGAAAATTTAGGAAAATTATTGAAACTTTGCTCTTCAATCTTTTATGAATCAGCATATAAAAAAATCCAAGTCCTTTAAGTGAGATTAAAGAAGCTCTCTAACTTTTAAGATCTTAATTACTAGAAAGCTAAAATAATCAGGCCTCTCCCATAACCAAAGAGCTTAAGAACATAATGGTAATAGTAATAAAATTGAAAGCCCTTTTGCTATTCATATCTAACAGACGAGCAAATTCAGTGTTGGTATTCAAGCTACCTTTTTCTTTTACGTGTATCTTTGAGGTTAGAAAGGATTCCGAAAAGACTACGGATCCCAAGCATCCTCTTCCCGTGAGCAAGTCCGGAATGTCAAACACGGTCATGGATGCCTACAGCCATAACGCAGGAAAGGAAGAGAAAGCAGAACTTTAGTTAGAACTTTAGAAGTTAAGATAATAAGTTTCAAGCTTCCTAAAAAAACAGCGCTTCTGTGTTGTTTTAATACAAAGTCTGAGACAGTAATTGCATGTTACAGTTTTCTTCTAACTTTTACTATCCAATTTCATTTGCAAAGCTCAGACTTAGTTCTCAGTTTCATCTTCTTCTCCCAGAACCTCATCTCATCCATCCCCTCGTGTTTGTATTCACATACGTACCCCATCAAGGAAGGCATGTGAGCTCTGTTTTCATATTTAAAATGTATAAGCAGAATACTGAACAGCTTGCTTACCGTTTTAACCAAATTCAGGCTATCCTCGTTATCTAATGGAGTAATTCTAGAAAAATAATGATAATTAGATATTTAAAGACTAGATAATTTGCAGTGATTTCATAACAATCAAAAAAACTATTTCATTTTACAATAGCTTTTATCTGCGTAGGCTATTTCAGTCGATTAGACAGCGTGTAGATTAAAAAGCACAAGTTTCATGTCAACTAAGTTAAAAGCACCTCTTTTTAAATGGAAGCTCTTAATGGGCTCATGCAGCTTCTACTCATTATCAAAGATAATAAAAATGCTCTGCGCAGATGTGTTACTATTATGCTTAAACATTACTCAGATTCTACAGAAAGATACGAATCCATTAAACCAGCTGATACACAAAAGCATGTAGTGCTTCCTCTTATACAAAACAATGTTTTTCCAGAAACTCTGGAAAATATAAAATATAAAGTCTGATTTATTAATATTAGCACTTTTTATATGTCAGTGATGGGAACAATATGCAAGATAGTGATACAAACCTTCCATGATTGTTCACGGCCTGAATTTGAAAAGAGATTTTGGAGCTGTGGAACAGAAATCATAGCAGTGAAAAAAGTGTTTTATATCACTTTACATACAAAAACATGCAGTAATAGGTTACCATAAAACAAGTGTTTAAAATTGGGTAAAGAAAAATGAAATAATTATCTTGACTTTACAGTGCTTTAATGCAATATGAAAGGCACTTTAATTCAACTGTCAAATAAGTTACTTTTAAAAATTAAGATTTGGTGTATTTTCTTCCCAAAAGAAGACAGTACATTGATGCAATACATCAAGTAATAGGTATCTGAAAGAACATACCGTAATGCAGTTTTGAGCTGTGTTAAATGAAGGGTATCTAGCACAGACATAAGCATCTGCTCTGCTACCTCCTTGGCCTGAAAAATGAAAATCGAGAATAGAGCATCTTTTCCCATCCTCGGGATTCCCAGCAGCTAACAGAGCACCCATCAGGTAAGCAGAGACCATACACCAAACAGGAACACACTGCACCAGGCTGAAGTTTGTTCTTTGGCTCCTCTCTAATTTTCCTTACGACAAAGTTTGGAAAATTGAGATGAGAAACAAGTGTAAAGAGATAAGACTAAATATCCTCTGAAATTTCACTCATTTAGCAGAATTCAGAGAGATTGGTTGGAGGCCATGGTATTAATTTCATTGAACTTACACAGTTATCCCAAACATTTTACTTTTTATTTTGGTTCGCCTGTAATCTTGTTTTGCAAGCAGTCCAAATCAACAGTTACAGTGTAGAGAATCAGCACTTCATTTACCTTGGATTCAGTGGAAGTTTTAGCATAGCACTCAATGCCAGCAAGCACAGCCTCTACAACAGCAGTATATATTTGCGACAACAGCATACTGAAGAGAAATACAAACACAACATTTACTAGACAGACAGAGTTTGGCTTCCTCCTCTTTTAAAAGGAACAGTTTTATCTCTCATAGCGCAGAACTCCCTTGTGTGGAAGGGGTCCTTGTTCAAAAAGAGCATATTAATTGCTTTGCTTTATCCCAGATTAAATTCAAAAAATACAATAATTAGAGCAAGTCAACGGCTCAAAATAAACAATATATTAAAAGAATCATGGCATAGTGTAACCCTGTTCTCAACACAATCAAGATAAATGTTTTATTGTTGAATTTCACTGGAGCTGTCTCCAGCAGCACACCCTAAGTACTGAAACAGAAGAGTGGCAGCCGTATACTCTGCAAAAGCAAGACTAGAAAATAGATTGAACCAACTGCAGAGAACGGTCTGTTCTGAAGCATGTCAAGCAGAAAGTAATAACAAAACAAATGAGTTGCTACAACTTTTTGAGCACATCTACATCACAGCTTAATCCAATTCTCTTTTTAAAAGAGAACTGAGAGTACTGAAATAAATAAAGATCAGGTAAAGCTAGAAGTGAGTTACATATTTTTAGCTCCAAAGTTGGCACCTCAGACCTAAACAGCTTCTACCTTCCAGCTACACTGGAAGAGGCAGATAAATAGAATATTCCTACTTCCCCAAATTTTAACACTTCTTTCTACTTATTTGCAACGGGCAGATTCTGAGGGAGGGAAGGAGGAAAGGAGGGGAAAGGATACAGCATTTAAGATATTTGCAAAGCATCTCGGAAGGATGAAAAAAAAAAAAATAAAGGCTTCTGAGGCTCCAAACATGGCCCAACCTGGAGGAATCTCCAGTGTCTTCTGGACAGACATCAGCACAAACAATTCAAATAAAAATAGATCATCTCTTCTAACTACATCTCTGATAACAGCAATAGATTTTAAAAATCATTAAGTCTTCCTACAGTTCTTTGGGTTTCGCTTATGATCTATAGGATTTTATGAACCAGCAAGTTTCATTTACGATTTCAGTACACACATTAAAAAAACGGGTAATTTGCCCTAATTCCAAAAGTGTTTCTATATTCATTCAAAATGTCTTCCATATCTATATTTACAAGAGTTAGAGCATTGCGATGTGCTTTGTGTTAATCTTAAAGTTTTCTTACTCCTCTTTTAAGATTGTAACAACTCAAAACAGTATTTGTTAAAAAAAAAGTTAAAAGTTTAACCCAAGGATCCTCAAACTCACCCATTTTATTTCTGCTTCCTAAATACAACAAAATTAGAATTTAGGAAGTATCTTCTCACTTTTTACTTTAATTGAGAAATATTGGCAAATATTTATCTAAAAAGTAGTTAAACAATCCCCTGCATACTAATTCCTAAATACTGAGGCCCAGTTTGTCATCTTTTTCTTCCTGTTCCAGTAGATTTTATTCCAATAGGAGGACACTTTTGGGAAAAGGACATTCTGTTAAAAAATCCTTTCCATCAACAGATCCTTGCTTTGCTTTTCCAGTCATCTTGGTTAGCACTGTATTAGTACAAAGTTTTCTTTTTTTTTTTTTTTTTTAAGTAGGACAAAGAGATAGTCTAGGTGCTTTTGCACAATATATAGTAAAAAAGATTATCCTCTATCCATGCTGTCTTTGTTATATAAAAGGAAAATTCTGCTGCTCAGTCTAGTAAACTCACATTTATGTCACGGTGAACAGTACCACAGTCATCAAAAGTCCACAGTACTTAGTGTAAAAAAAGTCACCCCTACAAGTTCCTCTAATTTAACATTTCTCCAACCTGTCATGCAGGTTTTGCAGGCAGGTTCTCAGCAGAGAAACCACAGGCTCCTGAAATTTTCCTAATAGATTTAATAAACTTTAATAATGTAATAGATTCCTAATTTCCTAATTAATTCTTCATTTCCTAATTAATAAATTCCTAAATAATAAATTTAACAAATTTAATAAATTCCTGATGCATTTTCCTAATAGCCTCATTGACTGAGGCTGAGAGCAGCACCAAAGCAGATTATCTACCCCATTCTTAAATGTGGCAAGTATCTAGGACACGCAAAAAAGTGGATATCAATATGAGTAACCAAATGGTTATTTTGTGAAGGTCAAAATGTGCAGAAGCTGCACAGATTGCCAACAAGGACTTTCAGAAATTGGTTTTATCATCTTTAAAGCAGGAGGCTTTCTGCGCCAGGCTGAGTGCTCCCTGCTGGTATTTTCACTAAAAATGGTAATTTTTATACATCGTTTAACTTCACGAACCTAGCATAAAAATTACTTTTACTTCTACTCACAGAACATGCTGCCATTCAACCTCAGTTTAGGGGCGTGAAACATTAAAAAATGATTAAAGTGAGTGTTAAGATTAAAAAGTTTCAATCATTTCTGAGCAATGTTTACTAACTTCCTTTCAAATGTCAGCTGAAGGCATTGTGCTGTAAGTAACAATTCCTAGTTTGCTCATTAGCATCCTTTGAAACCCTCTCATATTCACCCTATTCTAAAGAAAAATATTGCTCTCAAATGCATTGGCTGCTTCTTTCTAAAAGGGCTTTTAAACCCATTGCTACGAAGGTGAAAGAGTGAAGGGTTAAGGAAAAAGTTGGCAGCTTACACTTGCTCAGCTTTCTTGTGCACCTCATTGTCATTTCCTGTAAGAAGAAAAACAAACAAAAATGAGATCTATTCGCTTTAGGCACTTCTGAACCGAGCTATTCAGGCATAAAGTTTCTACCGCACATTTCTGTGCTCCCTGCCAAAGATGTTATTTATATTAACTTCAGCTTGCCTGGGGATTTCAAATGAAGTTTCAAGATACGCAGTAACCCTAAGGGGACTGATTTCCAAAGACTGATGCAGTCATTTAAAATGATTTTAAAAATTGCTTTTAGATTTTTCATATGGTTTATTTTATCAAGAAGGAGTGCAATTATCATACTCCATTTTAAATAAGAGAAAGGCGATAAAGGATAAAAAACATGTTTTTCAAGTTTTCTGCACCCATTCTAAAATGCTAAGTATTTAAAAAAATGTCTTTTTTTCTTCCTTTTTTTTTTCCTGGACAATTATGATTTGGAATTACTCAGTTTCAGGAGTGTTCCTCCATGCACCCGTATGAACACAAACTCAAATGCAAATATGTTATTTGTGAAAGGCCTGCACCCCTAGGTGCTCTTCACCTTCACGTTGCATTGTGATACACACGCACATCCACTTCTTGAAACTTCCTCTATTTCGTGTTTAGAGTGACCTCCAAAGGCCACCTGGTCCAACTGCACACTCAGTGTGACAGTATGAAGGTAGCTCTAAGACCCCCACAGGAAAAATAAATCAATATTATCATAAAACCATGGAATAATATAGTTTGGAAGGGATCTCTGGACATCATCTAGTCCAACCCTCTACTCAAAGCAAGCCCAGTCAGATCAGGTTGCTCCTGGCTTTGTCCAATGCACTGCAGAGCACCTCAATCACCTGGGCAACCAGGATTTTTTTTACCAAAATATTTAAAGATGTGAGAAAAAGAAAAGATATATTTGATTCATTTTTTTGATAGCATCTGACAGATTTTCACACAACGTGCAGGATGTGCCACAGAACAGAGTTCTGCTAAGATTTTACATACTTCAAAATATTATTTATTATTATGCAATATCTATCACTGAACAAAAATGCCATAACACCAATACAGGGATCAAAAACACGTTTTAATCAGTACAGTTTTAAATACTTAAGAACTCCTTTATAATACTGCTTGATATTCTTAATACACTTACCCAGGAAAGGAATGTGAGTGGTTCCAAAGAAATAGGTCCTTGAACAAGCCAGAGGTCCCTTTGGAGATACACACTGCACTACCTAGTTGGCAGTATTAATGAGATACAAAAAAATTAGTAAAAAAAATGATGCAATAATTAACAATAAACTAAATTTCTCCCTAAATTTTCTAAAAATTGATGGACTACATACACACAACACAGGACCAACTGGATTTTTAAAAAGGGACTTACGTTTTCAAAGATAAAGTTCAGTTTTGACTTGACCTGAATGGTTCAAAAGCTTTGGAAAGAAGATGAGCTCTGAATTGCATAAATGTTAGGAATATGTTTTCAGTGTCCTACATCAACTGCTCTTCTCACAAAGAGGAAACAGTGTCAGGTTTCCAGAACTATGTTCACACTTGATCTTATATACTGTCAAGACACTCTTAACAATATCAGAATCTGGGAGAAACTGATTGGGTAGATCAGGGGGAAAAAAAAAATCATTTAAAATATGGACTTAACTGGAATGTTTTAAAAAAAGTTAAAAAAAAAAAAGTGGAAAAGTTTGCACAGAAACAGAGCATCAAATGGAGGATGAGATTTCACTGGAATGCCAACACGATGCTTTTTTGGGCCTCCGACCCATGCAACACGTCCATCCTTCAGGCAGCTGCATATGAAATGCCACGACCAGACCACCAAAAATCACTCCCTCAGTCATCCGCTCACTCCGTGACGCGCTGAACTCAACAGGCCACATCCATCTATCCACAACCTGCACTCGCACCCCTGCCGCTCCGGGATCCGGGCAAGGGCTGCCCATTGGCACCTGCACACAACCTCTCCTTCCTCGCTGCGAGTTACCTTCTTGGTGCCCCCAGCCCAGGCAGCCAGAGGAGCTCAATTCCCTGGGGTCGCTTCCCCAGCTGCAGTAGTGCACCAAGCCATCGACCTCATCATATGTTTTAAAACTAAACTTTTACTTGAAAATGGAGACAAGTTAATCTTACAAGTTTATCTTAACAGTCTTTTGAGTACCAGAACTTTCAGAGTTTCATGAAACTATTTGCTTGCTGAACACAGGTATAGATATGCCCAGAATTTCAAGTGCCTTGTACATGCACAAAGCCACTGTCAAAAAAAGTGACTTTTATTTTTAAGAAAACTCACGTTGAACCAAATTCTTTGTGTCGTTGCTAATAGAGCATATGCTACCAGGAAGATTTTCATGCTAGTGCTAGATTAAATGACATCAGAAACATTTCCCTCTCCCCCATCCCACACATTTAGAGCAGCAGAAATCGGGAGAGAAAGAGATCGAAAGAGAGACAGAGAGAGAGAAGGAAAAGTTTTCCTTAAACTGACTGTTTTGGAATTAATACAATATTGCCTTGTATGTTAAGCATTGGGTGTTTAACTTGTGAAAGGTTCTCTCCCACCAACTCCCCCAAAAATCTGAAGGAAATTTCAAAAAACTGCTCAAAAATAGCAAAAAATATTTTAAAATCTCACCATGTGCTTAGCGGTGCTACCACCAAGGCCGGTGTTTCGAACCAGATGTCCTTCTGATGGAAAATTAAAGTTACCGGAGTTCAAGTTGTCTTTAGTTGAGTGGCTCCCAAAAAGAACAAAGGGCTGCCGGCTCGGGCTAAGAGAAAAGAACCCATCACCGCCACGATATTAGAAGAAAATTTATAAATAACAAAGGAAATTTAGGATTTCAAGTGTCATGGAAAACCTAGTGGATTTTTTTTAACTAGCAGGTCAAAAACAAGCAGAGAAGATGCACATTCACAGACTGAAGCCACAGAAAACATCACTGAATACACTAAGTTCCACAATATATATATATATATATATATATATATTTTTTTTTTCTACAGGAAAATTCCTTGAGGAGTTGAGTCTTTTAAAATTTCAAAGAAAACCCTGAAATAGCTGGAATTAAGCAAAACTAATTAATTCCAGTAGCTAGAATTAAGCAAAACTATTTTGTTTTTTATTCTGGCTTTGTGCCCAAGACTCAACTGGTGAGGTCAAGGTTTTTCTTTTAATTAACTCCAAGAAAGATAGGATGCTGAAACAATACAGGACACAAAATTCCACTGTATTTCCAAACAAAGAATAAACTACAGGATATTTAAGTAGCTAAGCAACATTTATTTAGCTCAAAACATTATAAGCTTCTTTTGCAACATGATAAGCAACCTGCCCCTTTCACTTACTATTTTGTGCTGAAAAAAGCACAGAAAAAGATGATTTGTATTCAACAATTTAAAACCTACTTTCTAACTGGTCTGCTTTTAAGCATTATATTGTCAGTGCTGTGACATACAGAAGTACACTGACTTCAAATTTAATATTGTAATCGTTTTGGAGTAACAAGAAAACATACAGCCAAGTTTTCAAACAGGGCTAGAGATCTGAGCATGGAGCATTTGATCACACTAGAATGCACTAACTCAGCATTTTCAAGCATATCAACATTATGTAGGTAATGAAACTGCAGAATCAAAGTGATCCTGTGTGGCATTTCAAATACACAAAGATGGGATCCGATATATTGAAATGGTTCCAAAAGGAATCAGAAGCATTCCTACGACACCAGAGATATGGAAATAACATATTAAGACACAAGTGAGATCACAATCTCCCAGCAAAGTGATGAGTAGTACCTGTTATCTGTTATGTGGCTCGAAATCATCCCATGACTGAAATAACTTCTGAAAGGCTGCAAAGAAAAACAACACATTCTGATTAATGAGTACCTGAAAGGACAGTGCAAGATTTCACTGTTTTTAAGCACAAGCCTGAAAAATTCTCAGCCCTAACTATTCCCAACCTCCAGAAACAAACTCCAACACCATTCATCACACATGTGCTTGAAAACAGACAGCAGCTACTCCCCCCAAAAAACTATAAGCAGATGCACTGTGCTATTTTTACCCTATTCTAGACGTTCTCACTGATAATGTTTGAAACTTGACGTGTGCAACCTTAGCTTGTCAAGCAACGCACATGCAGAAGCTACCAACAAAATGCGATTAGATCCAGCTACAAACAGGGATCTGCTCTGCACACATGGAACAACTGAGTTTCATTATCAGTGAGCAAACACTCAACCTTGAGTTACACCAGGCTGTCCAATGTTGTCACATCACGTAGTAAGGTGAGCTGTCAACTTAAAAAAACCCTTAAACATAGAATTCTATTCCTCAAACCTGAAAGGAGAGATGGTATAGGGAGGGGGACAAAATGTTAAATACTATTATTAATATTTTACTGTATTTTAAATATAATTGAGATTAACATCCTACTATTACTTATGCTGCATATTTATTACTACTTCTGCTAGGAAGACATTGGCATTTCAAAGCTTTTCTCAAGTAAACATACCTCCCCTGCTTGAGATTCTGATAGCTCCAGAATGAAAGGAATTTCAGTATCAAAATTAGCAAAAAAGTTGGTCCACTGGTGTTCAAAAGTCATTAAGTCCTGGAAGAAAAACATTCAAAGAGTATTCATTAAGGCATGCACTAGAGCAGAGAGGAAATCCCAGCCACGTCACTGAATGAACTCAAGTGACATTAGACCACACAGTTTACTACTATGTTTAGCAGCTTCACTACGTAGTATAAAAACATCCTGACCATCGAGCATGTAAAGAAGTGAATAGGGGTAAATATCACCTAAAAGTAAAGGTCTTCGGAGGGAAGGGGCTGAGGAAGCTTTTCTGGGAGTCTTTTTGTTCTTTTTCTTAATTTTATTTTTCACGGGAGTTGGCAGTAAAAGGAACAGAGCCTTGCATCCACTAACAGCATTTAATTTACGAAAGCGCATGGCTTTGAACTCATTCCCTTTGACCTCATACTTTCCACCAGCTTTTCAAAATAAGCACACGGAGAGATTTAATTTTCGTTTTTAAATCTGCACATGCTTTTGAAGTAGATTTATTAAATTAATATGTGGATGGAATATGAGAAGCTGGCTGGGGCGTTTGGGAAGCTTGTGATGTTCAACTGACAATCAGGCTGATAATGCTGATAAAGCAGGAACATTACAGAGCTACAAGATTTTATGTTTGCAAGAGTAGCTTCACTGCTTGTCACATTAATTTGTAGAGAGTGACATCCTGGTTTTAGGAAGTGTACACTATATATATTATTATGTAAAAATATTATATATATTTACATAATTATATAACAAGCAAACCAGAATAATTCTAGCAGCTGCATGAATATTACACAATATTTATTTTCAATAACTTCATTAATATAGTAATGAATGAAATTGAGGCAGTGAATTCTATTGAAATCTTGTAAGCCTTCTAAAGGAATAATAGAGGCTATATTAGTGGTTTAAAAATAACGTTTACATTTAGGGTTGCACTATAATTGCAGCACTTTGCAGTCTCAGATATTTTTCAAAGAAAGTAACAGATAAAAGGATTTTTATCAGTTTATCTGGAACATGCCCATGGTATAGAAAATATTAATTCTCTTAAATCCCAAGTAGAGTTAGAAGCAGAATTTCCTGAGAGTAAAGCTGCACTAACCAAAAAAAGAAAATAAAAAATATGTGAACACATCTGAGCTGCAAATGCTCTTTAAGGACACCCAACCATATGCGTACTGAGAAAAATGAATCATTTGTAGAATGACCAATTTCTGTGAAATAAGTTGTATGAAACCCCATCCATTACGGTTAACATTTTTCAGAAAAATTGAAGTTTCATCCTCAAAAAAAAATTAAAATAGCAGAAATAAGTCAGGTACAGAGTAGATCTGTCAGGTGCAAAAAAAATAATCCCGAACGTTTATTTCTACTCCAAACTGAATCCTTAATATATCATTTCCCACACTACCGCAGAGAGGGGATAAAATAAGTCTCTTCTAGAATGATTATTTAGACTGGCAGCCTTATAAAGCTTTGAGATCAATCTGATGGAGTTTTTTCAAACCATCTGTGTTAGACATGACTTTTAAACCCAATAGGTTGGACAGCTACCAAAATTTTATTAATAAGAGACATTTACTGATGACCTTGCTACATTTTAGAAGCCTATCTGGCTGCTAAGTTAGAAAATTGAAGAAAAAGCTACTCTCATCACTCCTGAATACTGAGCAATACTTAGTCAAGAGATGGTCACCCATGCACAAATTTGCTTGAAACCATCTCAGGGTGAAACAACTTCTTGTTTCACATAACTGAAGAAATACAAGGAATTAGAGCAGGCAGAAATTACCTAAATGCTCAAAACTAAATTTTGACAAATAACAGATATACAGACAAATAACAGATATTAATATACACATGTTGCTTTTGTTTCCAGCAACAAGATCAGCCCCTCACTAAAACAAGGAAATATTTAGCAGTGAATGTTTTATTTCTCAAAGCATCAGAGCTGCCACTGTGTGTCACTGTTACCCGCTCGTTCATGAAAGCGGTTTTCCCCTATCCTCATGGTTGTATGTTAAACTGGATTATTTTTTCCCTGTACCACAACAGGGGACTGAAACACACAAATAGTCCCAGTATTTTATACTCTGCCTACAGCCCTATGGCTTAAAGGATACCCACACCATCTTTTAGGAGAATTTTAGGTATTTTAAGGAATTGTAAGAATGGGCAGAATGCAAGGCAAGCTCTTCTGTAGAGTGTACAGACAGAATAAATGAAGTCTGCAAATACACTCTTAAAAACCAACAGTTTGGCTCTGCAGCCATGCAAACGGGTAGCTGGATCTGCAGATTTCACCCACGTTACCTCAAAGACCAAGTCCTCCAGGGAAACAGGATCCATTTTACTGTATGTTTTCCACAGATCGACGCTGACGTCCATCAACTGAAAAATATTTTAAACGTATTTCTGTGAAAAATGCCAAAACGAATGCCACAGCTATGAGTACTGCACGACACAGACTAGCAGCCAACCCAAGAGGCCTCCTGAGTTGGAAATATTTTTACAGTAGCAGTTACAAAAGAACTGACCAAATCTGATGCAAATGTTATAGGATATTGGAAAGACTCATGTGCTCAAGTGGCAATTTAAAGCATGGGTAAAGATTTGTTTGCATCTTTCAAACAAGTAATTTCCAAAAAAAAATGCTTCTCAAAATTGAAATAATTAATAAAAGTCACAGAAGACATTAGTTGGTGCAGGAAATGAAAAGATTAAGTTTCCTGAGGTAGGATAGCCAAGAAAGGGATTGCAGCGTTATGACTCCTACATGCTTACAGTAATTCTTGCATATATTGCTTACAGTCAATTCTTACAGCAAATGTTTTTAAGTTAAAGCAATACTTAGCAAGCAACTTTATTTTTTTTCAAGATGCCTATAAGACTACTCAGAAATGTGTTCTTAGGGGACATTCATATTTGAGTAATTTGTGCACTGACAGGGTTGCACCAAGCAGTTAATTCAAACTGCAGCACTGACTGAAGCTGGATTTTCCTCAAGTCACAGGTTTACACAGTTATTCCAATTACTCGTATGACAAGATGTGGCAATAAAGATTTCCAACACATGGTTTCTCTCCAACTACGGATACAATAAATTCTCTGGATTATAGTATCTTGTCCTGTTGCGGCTTCCACACAACTGAACTTTAGCTGCTACATTTTTGTAGAAGAGAGGAAGTACCAAAATAAAATTTCTAATTTATCAGCATATTTTTTTGAACACTAGCAACATAAAATGCAGAGTAGAGGGAAGATAAGACTGAAGAGCTAAAGAAGTATTAAGACTATCCCCTTTTAGTATTTGCAACAGCATTTTTTTCAGATCCTTTACAGCAATTCCATATATATATATGTGTGTGTATATATATATATATATATATATATATATAAAGAATATTTTTCCTCCCTAACTATGATGTACAGCAGCTGCTTAGCAGATAATCATGCATAAACAGTTACGTAAAACGTTAGGAATGTCACTTCCCACTTGAAATCCCCTTATGATGTTAAGGGGGAACAAAGCAAGAACCCAAGCTGGAACTTGGCTGAGAAGTGTGAGTTAACATACACACTCTTAAGAACAGATTTGAAAACTTATATTGCTCCTTTTTAAATCTCCAAGAGTGCCAAGAGGGATGTATTGCCACTCACAATGAAGCAAGAGGCACTTCTACCTTTCCTAAGGTAACACACACATAGTAAATCCAACATTTTTAAGAGCTTTCGTAAAAATCAAACTGTGCTAGGGTTACACTTGAAACCCAAACAACTCCCACTGGGATTCACACAAATTTTCATCAACTAATTTCAGACTATCAGGAAGAGCTTGCTACAGCTAAGTCAGAACTCCATAAATATTTACCTGTTTAGGCTTTGCATGGAATGATTTTGGCATGTTCACACAACAGCACTGCTACAGCATGAGTTATGAAATAAAGAATTAAAAGCACAGAGAAAGATTTCACTGGAAAGGGCTCAGGAAGAGGCAGAAACAGTAGCTCACGGAGATGTTTAGAGCACATAAGTGATAAAACTCTTTCAAAAATAGCAATATTATTAATTTCTTGTTTTTGTCTGAATTCTGGCAAACAGAAAAGAACAGTCCAGCTGTAAAAATGGAGGCATGGCAAAAAGAACAAGACATCTGCATTTCTGTGGCAGAGGTCCCAGAAAATGAAGCTTCAAATAATTAAATATGAAGCTTTCCCCCAAAGATTCTGTTATAGTATACCTAATAAATAAGAAAATCCAATGATGCAAGCTGCCCAACATGGAGCAGCAAATCCTTGTTAGAACCAGAAGCATCAAAAATCTTCACTATTATCCTATATAGCAGGTCACAATGGCCAAAAAAAAAAAAAAAAAAACCACAAGAAAAAAAAATAAAAATATATTTATTTTGCCACAACCAATGGTCCACCAAGATAATCACTTGTTATTTTATTTTAAAGCATCTGTGACTAAACAGCTTCTATCGCACAGCTCTTGAAGTTCTATCATCATCCAGAAGACCTAGAGTTTAACTGTTACTGGAGAGGAGGTTCTAATTCTAGAAGATAAGGAGAAAAGGCCTAAAACAAGGCAAAGGGAAGAATCATCCAGCCAGGACAGAATGTTGGATACCTTATTCCAGTCCCCCAGAAAGAGGGTGGAATCTATCTCCAACCTTGACGTTCAAAATGCAACTTGACAAGGTCCTGAGCAACCTGATGCAACTCAGAAGTTGCCCCTCCTTCAAGTGGTGGGTTGGGAATAGATGATCTCAAAAGGTGCTTTCTCATTTAAATTATGCCATGACTGTTTCTGCTTAAGAAAGAAAATGGAAAAAAAAGGAAAACTTACTTCATATTTCATTGTAAAGAAGCCATCACCCCCGATTCCTTCCAGTGCAAAAGCCTGCACTATTGGCCACTTTTCCACAATGAACATATCAAATATCTGTAGATGACCTGCAAAAGACAGTTTCCACACATGTAAAACACCTACAGTTTGTTAACTTCCTATGAGATGTTACAGTTGCTCTGAGATTCTTATAAAGAATCTCTTGCATATCCTCTTTGTACAATTTAAAATCTTTAATTGAATAGTAGATGTGATAAAAGTAATATTGAAGAATTCTTTCCTTTTCACTCCCCAAAACTTTGTCCTTTTTTTTTTTAAAGTTGTCAGTTTAGAAAAAAAATATTCCTTCTTGCAAATTAATGATTTTCCAGGCAATTAGGACATGCTGCTTCTCTCAAGAGAAGCAATTAAAAAAAGATTCTGCTTTTTAAGCTATAAGCATACATGCAGAGATAGTGAGAAATGAAAGCTAACTAAATTAGCTAGGCTTGAACTTGCATAGTTCAAAAAGGCTAAGCAAAAAAAGAGGACGTTCTTCTTTTTGAATCTGTATTTCACCCAGTATGGCTCAAAACCCAGCATGGCAGACAGCAAAGGGCTGCTTGCGCTGCCTCTGCATTATTCACTGCCTGGATACCACAAAGTACACTTTACTAAACAATATAAGATTACATTGTTCAGCCTGCAAGGCTGGCGACAGATCATAACAGGAAGTCATGCAGTCCAGTCTTTTCAGTGCTAAAAAAGGAAACTTGCATAACAAAATGTTTATTCTTTCCTTAAATAAAGAAGTATTTATCCCATCCGAACAGAGAACTTCTGTACGTAGTAGAGCATACTTCTCTGAATGCAAATTATTTCTTTGCCTCACTTTATGAGCATTCGCTCTTCAGATGAAGCTTACATTTTTTAAAAAGAAACAAACAACTCTTATGTAAAAGGAAAAAAAAATACACACAAAAACCACATCCATCAAGGGCATATTAATCATGATTTCTTACCAAAGACAAGAAAATCTTCATTCACTGAACTACATGAATCACTAAGCTTAAAACAAGCTAACCCACCTTGGCAGCTGTACGGAATTCCAATGCGACTACAAGCTCGAACCATGTCTACAAAGCTGGAAATTTTGAATTCCTCAGCAGCTTCTTCATCTTCGTACTGGGGAGAAAAAAAAAACAGTCATTTAAAACAAAATCTAATTAAGCATATCTAATTTGTTTGATTGTTAGCTTTACCATAAAGAACACATTTATAGGCATGTATTCAAGCCAACCGAGGCAGGTTTTTTTAAACCAAAGTTCATATAAAGTGTTACATAAACTCATAAATTCACCTTATTTTTATTTAGTAAACATACATGACTTTCAGTTTTCAGTGAAATCTTTAAACGTCACCTGCTAGGTTCTGGGCAGTCTTTAGATGAAACCGTATTGAGCAAATCAATTATGTGCCCAAAAAACTGCCATTGATGAAGTTGCTTTCTGGAGCAAGGTCAGAAGACACGGGTGTTTTATTTACTTTTTTTTTTTAGCTGCATATTGCTCCGAGCTGAGTAATATTGAGATAAGCTACATGATTATGAACTTTATTTGCATGCAGATTATCTCAGCTTCAGGGTACACCCAATAAATTTATGCTGGAACAAGTTCCTTTAAGAGAAGCCTGAATTCAAGATGCAGCACAAGTTGCTACCACGATGTTTTCTTTCTCCAGTCCTGGCAAGCTAGATCAAAGTTTCAGTTCAAAGCCAATCCCAAACAATTGCCCGTTCCTCAAGAGGTAAAATACCATCAGAATAAGAGCTTCTTTTGCAGGAGGATAGTAGAAGCTTGTTCCCTAAATATCTGCTATTACAGATGTAAGTGGAGCCCATTCTGTAGGAGATGCAGAGCTGTGACAGCCAGAAATATTGCACTGCACACACTAAGAACCTTTATTTGTACAGTTTCAGTAATAGCCCTCACAAATTAGGATTTTTACTTTAACTCTCATGACCCAGTTAAAACCAAATAGGAAGGAAGGACGGGCAAGAGTATTTTTCAAGGTTCATGAATAGCTACATAGAAACAGATAAAGGATTACTTGGTCCATTTCTAAAGCCCTGAGCTTTGGGGTTTTTTTCCCATTTGTATGAAATCAAGTAAAACTTGGTTCTTTCACTAAAAAACAAAACCCTCTGCTAAAGACTCGTTTTTAAGCAGGGTGTATCTGAAGGCTGACACAGCAATGTTTTATTGATTCTGTAATCTATGAAACTGGCAGCTTCTATACATTATAAATGAGAAACATAGTGCATCACTCAGCTGCCATTCATATGAAGCAATAATTCAGTAAATATTTTATTTGCAGAATCAGAAACCTCAAGATTTTCTATTCACTTCTCTGCAGTTTCCAGACATAGCAATACATTTGGTTTACCTTTCTAGCTGCACCACTAATTCAAGCCAGCACTTTGTGATTAAGTTATACTTACCCGCACAGACCACACAAAAGCCCATAAGCAGAAGCAATTTAAAATTCAAAAGCTTAAAGACTTAAAGCTACTTATTGCAGTATGCTGCAAAGAGCAGTTTAAAAAATGCTCCATTCTTGATTCCAAAATGTGTGGGTTTAACCACCTCCAGGGTATGCTACAAGATCTGCTCTTTATATATGTTTTTAGCAACAGAAAGCCTTAATGAGGGTAGTCTTTAGATTCTGCTGTTGGATTTACATCCTTTTGGCAAACTAAAATTATGAAAAAAACACAGGTTGAGGACAAACTGGCCAGGGAGCAGCTCTATAGAGAAGGATCAGGTGAATCTCTTGCTGGACAACAAGTTGAATGGAGCCAGCAGCGTTTCCTAGCAGCAACCTGGGCAGCACCTCCCTCTACCTAACGCTCCCGAGGCCACATCTAAAACACTGCACCAATTTTGGGGCCCACAATACAATAAAGACACTGACAAATCAGTGCAAGTTCAGTGGAGTGTTGCTAGGATTAAAGTAGAGCTGGAGCCCTTGTAATAGAAGAAGAGGCCAAATGATCTGGTCTTGTTGAGCCTAGAGAAGGGGAGGCTATAGAGATAATAGCAACTCTCCAGCACCTACCACAAGTCATCTCAAGGACACAGTCAGGCTCTTCAGTCCTGCATGGTGCAAGGCAATGAGCATGGTTCAAAATGAGAGGTTCAGACTGGATAAAAGGAAACACTTTTCACCGTGGTGTCAGCCAAGCAAAGGAACTTGCCCAGTCACCATCCTTGGAAGCTTTTAAGACCCAAGTCTCCTGTAACCTGGTCTGATCTCACAGCTGACCCTGCCTTAATTGAGAGGCTAGATAAAATGATCTCCAGAGGTCCCTTCTAGCCTAAATTATTCTATAATTTGGTGATATAATACTCATTCCATACTATGGAACAGCCATAGGGAAACATCACCAATCTGCCCTAATTCCCATTGTTTTCAAGCTGTAAAGAGGGTAACAGCTGATTCGAGGTGAAAAAGGCCTCCCTCCTTGCTCTTTCACCAGTTTCACCCATTCAAAACATATACTTCTAACCCAGAGCCTTCAGATAGGCTTCAGCATCACTCTTATTTGAGAAAGAAGCTACATAGAACTTAACAGGGGGGGAAAAAAAAAGTTGCCTTAAGGAGACTAGAAAAAAAAAAAAATCTCAAATGGTTATTAAAAAAAAAAATTCTTGGTCTGCACCTAGACAAGCACAAGAAGTACTTGCAAGGTAGTAGTAAACTGCTCTTCAAAGGAATAGTTAAAATTTTAAAAGAAAATACATTAAAGTTCATTTGTTTTTAAATGGTTTAGTAAGTACATCTTTTCTAAACTTTTGGAACTATAAGCTTATGACACTAACACACAACTTTGGTAACAAAAAAGCCTATCATTGCAAATGTGTTTACTATGGTAATTGATTCAGATTCTGCTTTTCTCACAATCCATGTGTTTTTTTCTCATTAATTATCGTTGACTGAAGTCAAAACAATAACAACTGGTGGGAGGAAAAGCATTTGCCTTCACACTCCACCAAATTCAAGCAATTAAAATTTTTATTTTTTGTGTATACATTAACAAAATGTTTAATATCACAGACTTTTAGAAGTGTAAAAAAAAAAAAGTTGCACTTCGAGCATCAGTTCATTAGCAAGATATTAGAGACATGTGCAGTTCTCACGTGCCTTCGTCTTCCACATACCTCATTTTCAGTTAGACAGTGAAAATGCAAGTTCCTCCAGTAAGCCACATATGGCAAAAGCTGATTGTAATTCACAGGGTTACAGTACAGATGAACGCTGTCAGGTTTTATTAATATGATTATATCTGCAACAAGCAGAACAGATTTTATTCCAGCATCAAGAATGCAAGCACAGAAAACACATACAACCACAAAAGCACAAGAACAGAATAAAAAACACTTTTAACATATCCCACTTGCTTTTAATTTTTAATAAAAAGCTGGCAGCCATATAGCGTTCCAAGTAGTACAGTACTTTCTACTGTTCAAAACAATCGTGGATTTATTCTGAAGTCTTACTCAGAACTTGCATCAGCCGGCGCTTTGAAAAGCCAAGACTGTCAGTGATGAGCACATGCAGAGCCCTAAAAAACGTTAACTGTCTATGACCTTGCCTGACATCAGGAGCTTGTTCCCATTAAAAACTGTCCTAACAGCATATCCAGTGTAAAAATAGGATAACCAAAGTTCTATGCAAATAAGGGAATAATCTCTGAACTGGATAACGGTCCCCCTTTCAAATATAAAAATGAGGTTTTTGTCTGCTTGTTTGTTTTAATTTTGGCAAACTAACTCAAGTATTGTAGAACTCCATATGTTTGATCATACAATAATTGATATCAGGTATGTATGTGTATAGGTATACATATATAAAATACATATGACTGAACTAGGGTTGCTACTAATGGACTCTATTTTCTCTAAATATTTCTCAATATTTAGAACATTGTGAAGAATTTGGCAAAGGAAATCAAAAAAATTTTTCTCTTATTTTTAAATCAGTATATCAGCTATATGTTCATAACTACGAGCTTAACTGACTTTGTTTTTTAATTGAGTTATAATTATGTGTCTTTTGCTGACTCATCCTCCTTCCAGAAAGCTGAGAAATATGTGAAAACGCTCATCATGTTACTCACCATCCAGAACTTCTTCAGCGAACCCAGTTCTCTCAAAGTCGTTGTTACTCTGGTTATACAAGCCAAAAAGCAGGTAGTTTGCCAGTTCCCTGCAACCTTCATTGTATCGGCTATCAATTCCTGCAAAGGGAAATAGTTTGAGAGATGTGTGTGCTAACACAGCACTCCTGAAAACCCTGTATTCTTCCTTCACAAAAAGACTGTTTAGACAGGAATGTTAACTGAATTTCTTATATGGACAGTGAACACTTACTCCAGCATAGTGGGAGAAGGGGAGAGGGAGAAGAGTTTTTGCAATTCATTGCTACATGCTGACATTTCACTCTTGACCTAAATCCACAGGAACTGCTTAAAAAAATAAATAAATTTAGCTTTCTGCAGTGCTCTTAAGCAACAGGAGTAGCAATCCAAGCACAAACATCTGTCTGTATGCAGTTTTGATTCTAATGAATATGTTCTTGATTGAAGCTCCCTAATAAACTAATCCTGTGACCTAAATCTCCTGCTTTAAAATACATGATTAAACATTATCTTATAAGTATTATAGTGCAATCCCTGAGTCACCAGAAAGCCAGTGCACCAAAACTTACTCACAAACATTTGGCGTATGAAAGGCTTCTAAAGGGAAGTCTTTTTTGTTCAACGAGGAAAAAAAATAAAATAAAGAAGATTTAGAGCAAGGAGAGATAGATAAAACAAGAAATAAAGAAAGATAAAACAAAAAATAAAGGAAATAAAAACAAGAGGGAAAAAAAAAAGAATCACCCCAGAGATTTAGGGAGTATTTTCATCTTTCCGCAAGATTGTTAATACACAATCCTAATTCCTAATACTTAATTCAAGGGCAATGAATCAAGTTTTGTTCAATTAGAACTATGCAAGAAACAGCATCTCTCACATGCAGAGTTTTCCTACCCAGTTATATAAGGATACAACCATATGGCTGCCAAAAAAAAAAAAAAAAAAGGAAAGAAAAAGAGATTTGTTAATATTGTCCAAGTGAGAGATTGATGCAATAGCTTGTCATAACACAGCCTGGACATCTGGGATCAGGAGTTGCATCAGAAACCAAACTACTTGGGAGACATTACGGTTTGTTCCAAATCTGGATGTGTTGAGGTCACTCCTAACTGTATCCTCATTTTAACTATGCTTTAGTTTTAGAGTGCTAACCACACACTGCATTTGCGCCCATGTTTTACTGACCCCCCTTGTTTGCATAATATTTGGTGTTCAGATAAAATATGTTCCCAGGTATCAAGTATTTGGTCTCAGCCTGCAGAGGAGACCATCGCCTCCATCTCCCAAGACTTGCAGCACCCACTGCCTTCTCTTTAGATGGGGCTGAAGCCGCAGGACCTTTTTAATTCTGTTCCTTCTTTGGGGTTTTATTTCTAGCACTGTTCTCCCATGTACATCCACCATCAGAGCACCCTTTTCTTAAATACAAGCCAAACAGGGGACTGAAGGTCCCTCTCACAGAATATGGGCAAATTCTCATACCCAAATGCTCAGTAGGACTGAGCTTGATACCAGAGCTCTCTGTCTAAAGCCTTCAGTTAGGCTTCTCCAAATGCAGACACTTGATTTTTCCAGGAAAAAGTCATCCCACGTGAATGTCACCAGCTACGGCATTCCAAGAGCCAGTTCACAGGATCTGAACGTAACCGGGTGACTGCTCCCTGGTCTAACCAAAGCAGCTTTTGAAGGCAGATAAATACCAATTGTAGGGCAATCCCAGAGTCAGGATGGTCCCTTTCAGTGACAGCAAGTTCTTAGATCAGTTGTTCTGTGTGAGTTCATTCTTAGGCTTTACTAATGCTTCATGAGCAAACATCATCTATCAGCTCAAATATTATTCCAATGAGACACCCTCAACGTTGCTCCAAACGCCATGGATGAAAGGGCCACCTCACTGTATTTGCATTTTTCCCTATCAGGCTCATAGTTAAGGACTCTAAAGTCCAGAAAGCCAGGACGGCATGGTCAGGAATGGGCTAACAGAGTAACACACAGTGAAGCAGAATAAAATATTTGGTACTTTCCACAAGAGAAGGGGAAAAAGACTAAAGAAAGGTGTTAAGAAGGAGCAGCTGATAAGCTGAATTCCTATAAAAACATTATGTGGGTGAATGCATTGCCTGCAGAGCACATGTGGGCTAGCAAAGAAGGTATCAGTGTGCCCTAAAACCCACAACTTCATAGAATACCTGATGCCTTAGTACCAAATACAGCAGGATTTCTCATACCAGGCCTTAATGTTACTCTACACAAGCACATGGAGTTAAATGAAGTGATACATTTAGCAAGAAATAAACAGGAAATGAAACAATGCCGAAGATAAGATACCCCCTTAAAATACATCACGAGGCCTCAGGAGAACAAGGGGGAAGCTATTCATGAGCCAAACCTCACAGATCCAGGCGAGCTGTGCAAGGTCAGTAGAGCCCAGTCTTTCGCAGCTCATCACAAGGGTGGAGGAAGACCATGACTCAGTTTATCTAGCAGACCAAGGAGCCCTTCCTGCTCCTCCTCCTCCTGCGTTCAGGGCTTATCTGACCTCTCAGATGGCTGATTCAGTTTGTGAAGGTGGCAGAAAACCAGCTCAGCCACACACAGAAAAAATCTGTCAGTTTAGTAAGATGAAACCAGTTCACAAGATTGAACAAGCACCAAAATGGATGCAAAAGGCATGTGAGGAGGGAGAAGAGCAAAGGGAACAATGTAGGGATAGGTCAAGACTATCCTTTTCCGAGACCAGAAGTATTTGAGAGGGCTTGGCCACCTCACATGCTTGCCCAGCAGTTGCTAAACTTACATAAACATAATCTACATGTAAAAGAAGCCCTGCTCTCTAGTCCCTGCCATGCATTTTTGACATTCCCCGTTTATCAAAACGTGGGAGGCCAGCAGGAAGATGAGGCTGGGGAGAAGGGACAGATCTCCTGCTGACGGCTGCCCAAAACCACTAGGAAGTGGTGAAAACGCCAGCTCACACATGCGCATTCATCACTAAAACTGCCTCCATTTAAAGAGGGAAGAGGATGAATAAGCAGTTTGAAATGCTGGTGAGATTCCTCCTCCATCCTAGGAACAGCAGCTCAAAGCAAGACAGATATTTCCTAAAAACTCATAAAGATTAGATATCAAATACACATCCTCAAATACCAGATTAACTTAACAGTGAGCTAGAAATTTCTGGTAAAAGGTAAAGCATGAGAAATGCCATTGCTTGAAAAAAAAAATTCTGGCATAATTTACAGAGAGTTTCTTATGCAATTTCCTTAGCAACTTCTACAGCAATAACCTCCAGTTTCTAGAAGAACCAGACCTCACTATTTTAATTAAAGACATGTCTGGCAACCATCTCTTCTCTCCCCACCTCCAAATTCCTTTTTCATGTCAGTTGTGATGACGTGTTGTCCCTGGCCAAGAATGCACGTATGCTACCATTCAACCATTTAAAAACAAGAAATATAGGATTGTTTAAAAAGAGCTGCAATCATTTTTAAGTAACTGTATCAAGTTTTACTTCTATTTTTTTGGCATCTTACCAAGCTGCTTTTCATTTCAGTATAGATTTTAATCCAGTTGATAAGAAGCAATGAGAGTTTATATCACTTTATCTTATAGCCCAGTATAAAAAATTAAGGGGGAAGAGGGAAGTTGTTAAAGTTGGCAAAGTGAAATGGAACATATGTTGTCTGGAAGGAAAAATGTAGGTATATGTATATCCCCTATCTGGTTTCCATAGAAATTAAATATTCTCACGTCTTTAGTCCTTTTGAACTTTGCCATATGAAGCTTGTATTTGAAGACTTAATGCCTTTATAACAGGGAGACGTTGGTGCTAGACCAGAAATTATGTGGGAAACTCTACAGCCTATATTAGATAGGGCAGATTAAACAACAGCCCTATTGTGGGTACAGAAAGAGATTAGTATAAAGCACAAGTCTAATGAAAAAAACACACTTCATACATTTCCATAACAGAAATGCTTATTTATTAAGAGGTATGGTCTTCTGCAAGGCTTTAAATACTCCACATTTCATTGAGGCTTAGAGAACAGGATTCCTTTTGCATGCAATGTTTTCTCTAATGCCATAGAAACAACATCTCTTTAGGAGTATTCTGAACGACTCCTTTTATGCTTGGGACTTACCACAGCCTCGGAATTAAAAAAGGCAAAGACATACATACACATGGTGAGAATTCAGAGTTGACACAACTTGCTATATTTTACAAAATTAGACTGGAATCAAAGCAAAAACCAAGTACTTTATCTTGTAAAATTAAGTGTTCTTGCAAGGTGACCACATAGTCACCACATACAACTTTTAGCTGGCAAAATTACTTTAGCCAAAAGATTTCTTAAAATATTATAGAAGAGCATGTGGAATAGAAAGAGTCTTGTTATATAGTAAACATATATCAAAATAGAATAAGGTTCTCTGTTTTTACCAATTTTTCACAATCCAGGAACTAAAACTTCTTCAGAAGAAGTTTTCAAAACTTCAAGTTTTCTTGCAATACCATTTAAAAAAATATAGCAGGCAGCAAGTTATCCATGTATCATTTCTTAATGCAAAACCCATTAGTATTCTTAGCTTCATTAGGGATATACTGAATCTTCCATCTTTAAAGGTTATATATATCTGTATAATCACCCTCTAATCCTGTTCTCTAGGCATTCCAATTGTCAATCCTGAAATTTTCCCTAATGTCTTAATAACTACTATATATTCAGACACAATAGCCAATGTTACACACAACAATGATACTGAAACTGTATGAGAAGCCTGTTACTTTTGTACAGTGTGTCTGCACGCGCATCTTCATTTTGCATTGCTCTTCTCCCCTACCCCGAGAATAAATAATTACATACTGAAATTGCATGCTCTTTATGTTGCACCATTTCAGTTATAACCGCTGCCCAAGCTTCCCATTTGGTTTTTAAAATGCATTTTGAATGATTTTTCTCAAGAGTCTTAATCTTCCCTTCAATTCAGGTTTTAGTAATTCTAAGCTTGCTGCTAGTAATTAGATGTTCATTTTTCTGTAAATTTCCATGCATCTCTTATAAACTATGCCTGTGCCTGACCACCACCCTCAAGATCCCTAATCCTGGCACTCTTTTTTTCCCCAATTCCTTAACTTTCCAACCAAGCCTCACAAACGTGCAATGTGGCAACCAGCCACAGCGCATAGGCCTTTGGCCTCCAGCTTTTATTTCAACTGCCAGCGAGAAGACAAACGCTGCCTGGACAACCATTTACTCCAAATAGAAATGGGTTAAGTTCTCCCCAGGTTTCCTTTCATATGGACGTTAACAAAGATTTTCTCTTCTTTCTAACCACTCGGTTTTCATAGGGGTTGGAAGAATGTTGGTATCGTTACTACCATATCAGCAAGTTGCCTGAATTAGTAAATAGGTCAATGAATTATATGGGGAGAAAAGAGCAGCAATCAGCTAGTTGTCCTCATTGAGAAACAGGCTGGGGGAGTAAGAGATGACATTCATCTTTCATGGCATCTTTATCAGTACAGGGAGGACAAAGAGGGGATTAAAGAAAGGAGGGAGCGTGAGAGAGACAGAGATAACCAACCTAAAATGCAAAGGATTCCGTCGGGCTGAGATTTGCTGCTCTGCGTCAGGATGCTCTGAATTTGTCGAAGGCGACTGCAGCTGCAAAAGAAAGAATTGGTCATTAGGGACAGTGCTTTGAAAAGCTCGGATTTGAGAGGCTGAGGTATGGATCTATGTGTGGACCATGAGGGAGGTGATGCTCAAGTAGGAAGCTGCAATATGCTCTAAACACTGGGAAGAATATGAAATCGATGAGAGCGCTCCTGGACTTCCAGTTCCATCCAGCAGCTTCCACTCCGCATAACTGTATGCTACAGGCACATCCCAAACCTCCTATAAAACAAGTGGAAAACTGGATATTTGTAGAAGGGCAGGGAGAAGAACAGGAGGATTTGGAGAAGTTTCTACACTCTTGAAACCTTAGTCCCCATCCTCAAACCTGCAGAGCCTTCACAAGCTCCTTGTTCAAGACTAAGTGTCACATGCTTCTACTTATCAGTCTAACTAAACCTCAAAGCAGACATTCTGCCAATAATACAAACATACATAAGCAAAAATGTAGAATTGAGGGAACATTCTGATAAAAAAAGGACATAATTTAGTGAACACTGAGAATAGACACCTACCGAACAGTAGATTTTTCTATAGCAACTTAGACTTCAGGCACTACCTTTCTTCCTTAGATCTGGCTTTATTCACTAGAAGAGTATTTACTCCATAATGGAAAAATATATAGCCAATATTCCTGTTTAACATAACAAAAGCTGAAGTCACGCAGAGTTTCCTTTTCAGAAAAGATTTCTCTACAAGAAAAATTAGCCAGCTAAACTTGCACTATTGAGCTTCCAGTGGGAAAGAAAACCACAGGCCAAAACAGCTTTGCAAGTAAAAAATACTATATGCAAATCATAAGAGCAGGAAATTTTTCTTTCTATACTCAAAGAAATGCCTAGAGCATTTTTCTAAGTTATGTCTTCAGTGGCCTTACTCAATTACTTCTCCTATTACAACCACGAAAAGTGTCTCTACAATGAACAGTAATGCTTGAAATGCTGTAAGCCTGAAATATGTTCATGTTATAACCTACATTAAAGAAGGAAATTTAACAATATCAAGTTTTCCACAATTCTCATAACCAAGGTGTTATATTGTTATATATTACATTGCTATATTTGTCCAACATGCATCTGTATCAGTTGTAACAGCCACACAAACATAGTAATGTAGTTCATACTTTTACCCAAATTTTTGTGAGATTTTCTTTTTAAATACAACTCAAGGGTTTTCACTGCTGATAATAAAGAATGTTCTCTTTATAGAACTGAGCTGTTCAGCTGTGCAATGCAAATACCTCTTACAGAAAACTTAAACAGAGCTTAATTTATGATCTGCCCAAATAAGCAAGAAACATCAAATATTTCTATTTTCAATTATTTAAGCCAAATAAAGAGTAAAAAGACCTTTTCTGTGATACTGCAGTTACCATGTTCTATTTTCTGTGAAACACAGAAAAGTCTGTGAAGAATTTAAACCCAAGCTAATCTAAGTGCAATTCAAATATCCACGCTAATGAAAATGAATAAAGATAACATTTTAAGATGTGAAATGTTAGTTGCCTGAGTTTTGAACTCAATTATTCTTTTTGCCTGAAACCTCCCAATTTGTATCATCAGCTGCATAGTAAAACTTTCAATATAATACGAGATACAGAACAAGAGCTTAAATAAAATGCTGTTGACAGCAAAAAAGAAAAGCACCCAAAGACCTAATTAACTACTAGCAAGGTCAGATGTTGGCCATATGTGATGCTACAAATTCGGTGAGAGCAAATCTGAACCTCATGCTGCACATTCAAGCAATTTCTAATTACCAGCTCTTTTAAACCCTAACCGAAAACAATCTCACAGCCATCCTAACTTAAGGTACTGCACCTTATTCCAGAAGATCTCCCACTATTAAACAATACTCCAAACTAGTTAAGAGATTATCCCTCCATTTCATTTGTAAGCATGGAAATAGGTTTATAGTGAAGTTATTATTGACCAGGTAAAGGCACATCAAATGCTCACGTCTCTGCAAAATTCTAGAGAAACAAAACAAATTTATGTATGGACAATTTATGTATGGACAAAAACATACAAGCCCACCAAAACGTTTCTTACGCTACCTGCCAAGGTCTGTTTAGGGGAAAACACGTTGCCCAGAACCATCAGATGGACAGACTGAAAGAAGGGTGAAAGAAACATGCCCAAGGACTTGTGCAGTTGCACAACAAGCACCTTTCAGGCTGCCTTTTATTAAAACATTTGCCTTATCAGAGGGTGCATCTTCCTACTATTGCTCCACTATGTGAGAAAAGAAACCACCATCAGAAAAATACCAGAAGTCTTGCAAACTAAAGGCACAAGAGGTAAATTTTCAATAAAACCTCTGAGAAATAAGATTCAGAAAACCTTCTGCTATGAGTGTTCAACTAAAAAAGCAAATTTATCTAGGTTTCCATGGAAAGATCAACCTCAAGTTAAAACTATTTCACTACGAAACCTCATATGCATTATAAACACAGCATGAATACATATCTTTGTTCTACTATTGATTTTATTTTTGTGTACTGATCACATTTAAATAATTCAGAATTAAATTTGACAAAGAGCAATACACAGTCACAGCAGAGGATAGCTCTCATTTGGTTAAAAATAATTTAAAAAGAAAAGTCTTTATAATTCAAAGTAAGTTATTTCTCCACTGAAAAATATAACCTTAGTGCGCCCTTTAAAATATATAAAGCTCTCAGATCAAGCTGCTAATGAACTCTGGCCATGCAAAGTTTAATGTCATTGCCAGACTTATTCCCGAGACTCTCCTGATAATAAAGGAAAAAGTGCAGATCAAATTATATATTAATTATTTCACAGTAAGATGTATGACCATAAACATGTTTATTCCAATTATAATATTGAACAGTCTTCAGAAGAATATTTTTTCTTGTCTCATTTAAGAAGTGGCATCTACAGAACAGGAGGGCTTTGAAAAAGCTTCTTCACAGAAATGTTTTCTACATCATTTCAGGCATATATAAATCATTTTATTCAAAGGCTGACATTAAAAACAGAAGACTTCTGTGTGTGAATAAAGATGCTATTCAGAATCACTAAAGAGAACAATTAGAACTCTTAACTACAGGCTGTTAAACAATACAAGCTAAACTGTGTATAAAGTCGGGAAAAATAGGCATTTTCTTCCATTTCACACCAAATAGTTATCCGATTAAAAAAAAGAAACAGTCCTGGGAACAAAAATCCATGACTTCCCCTACCTCCAAAGAAAGAGCCCTAGTAAAGATATTGGATTTTATTCATTCTTGCTTTACCACAGTAACGTAATTTCAAAGAGGAGCAATGAGGAATGACCCACGCTCGGCTGGATGCTTCCCTGAAAGATGTAGCTCTAAATGCCCTCAGGCTCTGGGGGAATTTAGGTACCGTACAGAAGAGTAACCTCTTTATGTGCATCCTTTCTTACCCACAGCAAAATGCATAACCACAACGCCATTTTCCAGTAGCCTGATCCTGACGCGAGAGGTTTTCAAGAACGCAAGTATATACAACCTACTTAAGGAAATTCAAAATTTCTGGACTCCAGTGAGATTTAGGCAAGACCTGAGTCGCACGCAGCTTAAACCAGGTCAACTCCAAACACACACAGAGACATCCACAGACAACCAAGCAACTGTAGAGATATAAAGAGCTGAAATTGGTTAATTCGGAGTTTTCCTAGCTTGCAGTCCTGGACGGATGATACAATTTCAGCCTTAAGTCAAAGTGGGAATCTGCATTATTGCAAGGGAGCAGCTCGCCCTACTCCCTGCCTTTGTTGCAGCTGCAGTAACAACCTTGAAGCCATGTGTCAAGTCAGATCAGCTTACTGATCCCAGACGAACTAGAACCAGGAATTAAAAAAAAAAAAAAAAATGTTTTCAGGCCTCGGCAAGCTGATCTAACTGCTGACAAGGAAAGGTCAGAAGACATGGCCATGGCTTTGGGCTCCAGCTGGCAACAGCGTGCTCAGGCCAATTAAGAAACCATCCATCGAGGTGGTTGATTGTCTGCTCATGTTGGACTAGAGCCAAGAAAGTACAAAAGGAAAACAATTCACAATCATTAACTTTTAAGAACTGCTGCTCATCTGTTCACACATCTTCCAACTAATTATGCATAATACCTTGCTTTACAGCAACCTATACTGTCACAACACAGAAACAGACACTAGTCGTTTTTGTTGGCCAAAGCAAACAGCATTGACAGCCACGTCTTTTTCAGTTTTAAGGGAAAAATGCATTTTAAGAGTATCACACAATATTTTAATTTTCATCTCTACCCGGAGTAACTCTTTTTGCATCTCGTATTACTAATTCAATTATTCTGTGCACAAGCTTCCCTTTCCTGTTGCTCCAAGCCAGCAGGAGCAGTGTAGCAACAGCATCAACATTGATCCCCTATTGATTCCAAATCGATTCCCACTGGCTCGTCTACCATATGTCTGGGACAGTCACAGCTGTGATTTGCTGTGCAATTCAGCTGAGAAAAGATCTAATTTCACTGCTGTACCGGGTGGTGAGTTGAGGATGTTTTTCTTCATATTGGCAGATGCTGCACTCCTCCCCCACAAATGCAGGGCAGTCTTAAAAACCCACATGTGGTTGAGCTTTAATAGATACCAGTGAACAATGGGGGAAAAAAGAAAATCAGAGACACCTCTGGCAAAATCGTAGGAATCCTCACGTTAACAAGATGGATGTTCAGGGAATGAGTTAGAAAAAAAATACATGACCTCTATTTAATGTTAAAAGCAGCATCTTTCTTAAGTACTGAAGGGAAAAAGTTAAATAAATAAATAAATGAAATAAAGATAAACCTGAATGTTTTCACAAATCTTCCTTTGCATTATTTTGCCCACTTCTACCACTGGTTCTTGATGATCTGCTTCAATTCTACCCCTAAAATTCAAGGATACTCTTCGTGGGTATTTTGTTGATCTCAGATTTTCTAACAGAAACAGTGTTACTCAGTGCTTACATTTGGGTACTGAATTTTCCTGTGTTTCCCACAGCAAGACGTGGCTGCTGTCTTAACTAATTTGTAAAAACAGAAACCAGAAACCAGGCTAAGTTACAAATTCTCAGAGATTTCAAAGCAGTTATACATTTGAAAAACAGAGTCTAGCTTTACGACAGACATTTAGGCTTTCCCAATTTTTTCTTAGTTTAATTTAAAAAAAAAAATCTATTTTACTGGATGCCACTCACAAAGGACAATATAGTTTACCCATGTTAAAACAAGGTAATATTCCAAATATTTTCAAAATTTCTCTACAATGAATGTAGGCAATTTGAATATAATTAGAAGATACAGCAATTTTAAAATCACTTAGTATGTTTAATAATTTTAAGCAGCAAATACTAAAAGTATACAGGGGAAGAAAATTTGGTTCTTAATGAAGTCAAATCTCTGCTTCTAGGGTTCATCTGGACAGTAATATTCAGCTCTGCAATTCAAAGACTTCAGAACATACAGGAAGAGGCACTTTTATGCATATTTGGAACTATCTAGAGAAGCTTTCAAAATTAAAAGCTTGTTTAGAATTTCTGACACTGCAGCACATCTGTACAGCAGCCCTATCTTACAGAATGCACATGAGTGTCTGTTTTGTATTTTCCATTACCATGCTTATTATACCTTCCTCTTTTTCTTGGTGGGAAAAATAGTCTGTAGGTTGTTTGCATTATAACACACTCTTGTTTACTATAAGTAACTCACCAACGGGAGGTGTTTTAATGCAAGTGTCAAGCAGATACAAGCCAGGACAGCCTTGGCACAACAGAAGGTCCCAGCATTAGCAAATGGACTGGAAGCCAAGGGAAGCTATCACACAGGTGCCATCAAATGACAGGTCACCCATCACCTGCACACGCTTATATTCCAGGTAGATGAGTGGACAGGAGAGAGTCTGCTTTACAGGCTGATGGATGAACACCAAGTCGGGATTTTAATTGGCAACTGTTTTCTTAAATTGCAGACCATTGCTGAGGAAATGGGTTATACTCCTCCTCCACAAAGACTTATCATCTAAAAAAAAAGCCAATATTTAAGGAAGTCTGAAAGGCTAACAGTGCAAGTGTAATTATTCTGTCATAAATCTCTTACCAGAAAGGCAAGGATCTGTCACTTCAGCCCAAACCAGATGTTAAACCACAGTGCCATAAGACTAAATTTACTTTCAAAACACCTATCACTGGATCACTATGACTGCAGCCACACGGTCACAGAGCATCAAACCAGGGCACTCTCCATCAGTCCAGATTTAAGAATCACAAAACAGGAATTTCCTGCAAAGCTCCACTGGCAGCTGAGATAAGGGAATAGGTAATAACTTTCCCCTGCAAGTACCATTCCACCTTTCCATTGCTATCAACTATATCGACCCTAAGCCACCTTACATCCCACTGTGGTAGAAATTTACCTATATTCAATCCTATATTTTGCTTTTTTAAATTTTCACCCTGTGCTCCAACAAGCTAGATAGTTCAAGATGGCTTGATAAACTGTTAATTCATCTTATTGGTGCTATAATCATCATCCTTCACTTTATACTGGACAGTATACAGTCTGCTAGGTTACCACTTAGACAACATTGGAGGAATAGAGATCTATACATAGGAAAAACCCAGTGAAATACAATGTTTTCCTTAAAAATCAGGTGTAAATGTGCTACTACGAGATAATTAACCCCAGCATTATTATGCAAGCAACGGATACAAACTGTTAATCTTTGCATGTAAAATCATTCCATATGATTGGGAAACCACAACACTTTCTTCCTGCATGGTCAGCCTCGCAAATACTCTTCTGAAGCTGTACAAAAAGAAGGCATGTACTTCACTACCGTGTGATTAAAACCATACTATTTTAGAGGATAATGCCAGCAGAGACAAACATAGAAATGAACCCAATTTTATATTTCCCCCACATAGACACACAATGAGAACATATCTGTGCCATGTTACAAACATGAGTAACTAATAATAAGGATTTGCTGTCTCTTTTTCAACAAGGTAATGCAAAGATGGAACTAAATTCCTACCAGATAGAATAAATTTGTATTTAATTTAAATGCTGACATTTAACTATAGCATTTAGCACAGAATTTGTTCGGAAATATGTGCATTCTTAACCCAAGCAGCAGTTCCTCACTAAATATAGCCATGTGAAACATGACATCAGCTCCTAAAGAGGGATACCCTTAGGGGGCAAATACTCATCCATTTATTAAGTTCTCTTTATCTACAAAACTTGCATTTTTTATTCCCTTTTGTTGTTACAATGCCCCAGGCCCCCACAATAAATGCAGCTCCCCACACACCATACAGCAGACCCAAATCCTGAAGTATGTGGAAGAACTCCAAGAGTTATCTTTGGCCATTTTCTCTCATCTTTATATAGAATTTTTCCATTCCTGTTTGGGATTTGGGGAAGCAGGGGGATGGGCTAATGGACTGTTTTGTTTTAAGTTACTTTTATTAACTGCTCCGGTAACTGCTGACTGCTTGGGAAATTTATTGCAAACACTGGTCTCCCGGGCTCCGTCTGGTCTGAAAAAAACTGCGTAAGAAGGAATGTTGAAGAGGGGGGAAAAAAGAAATAAATAAATGAACGGCTGACATGTCTCCTACAAACATGCCAGATTACAGATGCTGTCTGGATCTCCCAGCGGAGCTCGAACGCTTACAGATGTTCGCAGAGTTTGAATGTTCTCATGACTACCCTAAAACAGGATCTCAGATTACAAAATCACTCTTACCCTTAAACAGAGGGGCTTGAGTGGAAACCATTTTCTCTTTTAGCTTGTTTTTTTTTCCACTTCTTGATATTTTGTTAAAGGTCATGAATTTTGAGGTACTTTTCAGCTATTAAAAAAAAAAATAAAGGCTTTTTCCAAACATACATAGATGAATATATACAGCAGAAAAAAATGACTTGGAAAAGGTCTCTCTTTTTCTCCTTCCTCTTACGATTAATTCAGTTTCTATCTACAAGCAGAGAAGAAATGTAACCATTACAAAACAGCCATGTTCATATATTTCAAACACACAGGATGACTTCTATTTCTCTCTCACACACAGCAGAATTTCTCTTTTCAAAGGCAAATCCTCTGAAAAGCCAAATCCCCTTTTATTCCCTTCTTGAACCGCATGTCTTAACCATTTTTTTTTAATTTGGAAGTTTACTGCAAACAATATATAGTCACTTTAATACTCGGGTAGCTCGGCCAGCTATTGTTTGGTGGCAATTCAGCAATCCGCGTGCAGCGTCCCAGTTGTTCTATTATCTGACGTTATACAGTTGAACACTTCCATGTATTGTGCTCCTTACCATTTGAAGCATCAAGCACCTCAGCCCGTGAGCTGGTCCTTACAATATTCAAACGTTTCAGATAATAAACACCCTGCAGCCTAATATTTGCACATGGCCTTTGAGAGGAAATATGTATAATTCTAGCAACCCAGCAGCAATTTTGGAGGTGACACCTCCTCCCAAAGAGCAAATACCATCGTCTCGCACGCGCAGCGCGCAGACCGTTATTGTCTCCATGCCCTCGAGCGGCTCCTGCGCGAGCCAACCAGCAGGTGTCCATGGAAATATCCCCATCGCCCTCCGCGCTTCCCGTAATTCCTCAGCCCATCCCAGGATTCTGCCCTCGCTGTCCCTAGTCCAACCTTCCCTAAGCCTCTCAGCGTCCCCCTCCCATTCCCCTTCCCAAACCAGCACCCAGCTGGGCTCAAGCTCAGTTAAACTAAGCCCAACACAAACCATTCCCTCTCCAGGATCCCCAATCTCCTTCTTTTGCTGCCCAAGCCAACCGCGGGCTCCCACCTTACCCGAGATGCTCCGATATCGACATCCATAAGCTCAAGAGAGGCCTTTTCCTCCCTCCCACCCCAAGGCCGCCGTCCCCGCAGCCCCAGCGGCTCCCAACCACCTCCAGGCCATCGCCCACTCCAGCTTCTCCACACGCCTTTTCTGCCCCATCACAGCCAAATCTGCCCCACCACAGCCCAATTCCACCCCATCAGGCCCCTCCACGTCCCCTGTCCACCCCGTGTCCCCACACACCCCTCCAACGTCCCCTCATCCTCCCCATCAGATCCCAACGCCTCCAGATCCTTCCCATGGGTCTCCCCATCGCACCCAGGCCCTGACAGCGCCTCCGATGCCCCCAAGGCCCCCGCGCGGGCCCTCTCGGTGTCCCCCGGCCCCTCCACATCAACCCCCCTCGTCACCCCCAGCCGCGCCCTCACCATCATTGTCACCATCATCATCCTGTTGTAACCCCCATAGGTGCCCCGCAGCCCCTATAGGTGCCTATAGGGCCACCCACGCACTCGCAGTTTATCTCAA
>JAWLRI010000787.1:1450850-1496143 GCA_034781795.1 Crypturellus tataupa
CACTGCACCCCATGTGTCCCCCTGTACCCCCCACATGTCCCCCTGTCCCCTACATGTCCCCTTAGCCCCACATGCCCCTTGTCCCCTCAGCCCTATATGTCCCCTTGTCCTTTCCCCCCATGTCCCCTTGTCCCTTGGCCTCCTGCACAGCTGTGATGGCTGAGGAGCTACCCAGGAGGCCTCCCAGGTGGGATTCCTCGGAAACCCGCTCATTTTAGGACACTTTGAGGTTTTGCTGCTTATGAGAGGTCCACAACAGCCAATGCTCACGGTTCTCCTAGCAGAAAGAGGACTTTTAATGAAATAATTCCGTTTGCTCAGAGGAGGACGGTGAATCACGCTGTTGGTTGAACAAACTGGGTGGTCAGCCGTGATATCTCAGAATTGTTTTTTTTTCCCCTTCTGTTCAGATTTCTGGGATCCGTTTTTTTCCTGCAGGAAGGGGAGCTAAATAACAAACTGTGGTGGCGATAAACCTCCTGCTCCGTTTCTGCAAGTTTTTAGGGTGAAAATATCCCTGTTCCTCTCAGGCGTTGTGTTGGGAGGAGAGATATTAAGATTCCCTGCACCCTGAAATTAAAGTTTCCATCTCTTTGCAGGAGGCTGCCTCCAAGGGAAGGAAAATAAGGCAAATTCTGCAGTGGATTCAGGTCTGTGTGCGCTTGCTGCGGTGGATCCGGCACCGTGGACCACGATACATGGGATGGAGAGGCAGGAGGTGACCTCGACAGAGCCCACAAACACAGGTAACAGCTACAGAAATAGCAGCATGAACTCAAGTTATCCTCACCACCTCCTTGTAGCCGTTTCTGGTGAAGGAAGGGTTCAGATAACACGGATTTAAGGCTCTGCAGGGGTGACAAGGAGCTAGGAGTGACTTCAACTTCAGGAAAATCCAAGTTTGGGGCTGGTAGGACTAGGAGCTGAAGTTGCTTTTGTCCTCCCTAGTGGTAGTTGGGACTTATTTAAAATAAAATCTGCCCAGCTTCATTTCCATGGTGTTATTTTAATTGACTCCATGTAATCAAGTCCAGACCACATCGACTCGCCCGCAGCGTGACCCTTAAAGGCAGCAACTTCGGATTTGCCGGTGTGGAATTTTGCCTGCTGGAAGACAGGAAATATTCATCTGGAGGGATGCGCCTCATCCCTGCCGCCCTGGAAGTGCTTGGAAATGGGGAACACTCTGGATGTGTCTTAAGTCATAGGGGATTTCAGGTGGAAAGGGGCCTCAGGATGCCTCTAGTCCGAGCTCCTGCTCAAGGCAGCTCGGCTGTGAGGTCGGACTGCATTGCCCACAGCTTTATTCAGTCTTGACCTTGAAAACCACCAGGGTTGGAGATGGCAGAACCTCCCTCGCACCCTGCTCGATCATCGCTGCGGGGAAAGAGGCTTCCCTGGGACCTTGGCAGCACTGCTCCTCTCCAAACCACCCATCCAGGTTTGGACCATCGTCCCGTGGGATGGTTACGTAGCCCTTGGAGGCCACCAAGCCTCCTTTTTTTCCCCTTTTCTTTGATTCGTGTAGTTGTTTCATCCTCACACGCACCAAGGAAGCCAGGACGGCCTCTCCCTGCTGCTCCTGCTGTGTAGCCTCCGCGTGTCTCACTATCTCCAAGGAGCTTCCCGACCCTCCCATCCCACTTCCCGCAGGGCTCACATCTCTCCCCTCGCTGCTCTGCACCTTTCCAGGGATCTCCTTGCAGCCCTGCCTGAGGAAACACCTTCTCAAACACGACTGAAGCCAACGGCATTTGATCCTGCAGCTCTCTAGGTCGCTCTCGAGTCTCGACCTGTCTCCCTCCAAGGCTGAAGGTGTAAGGCCAAGCACATCCCCAAGCTCTATCCGTGTTTCCTCTCAGCGGGTGCTCCTGAAGATCCAAAGGCTGCTCCTGAGGGGCCCACAGAGGAAAGCAAACCTGTCTGCATCCTTATATTCATCTTCACTCTGAATTTTTTAGGGGTTTTACAAAGATAAGCGTGACTAAAGCTGCGGTGCTGCACCTCTACCCTAGTTGTACTCTCCTAAATAGACTCCCAGCTTTTTTTTTCCCCTATCCAAGACCTTTTCCCTATCTTGCCCCTCACCTTTTCCAGAAAACACTCCAATTTTCATTTCAGTTTACATATGCACTCTTGGACTTGCTGTTTCCAGCTTGCAATCAGGGCTAGCTCAGAGGCTGCAAACCAGCCAGCTCAGGCGTGTTGGGGAAGGGAAAATCCAAGAGAGTTTTTATCTCCTTTTGCTTGAGACGCTCATGCTGCCGGTGCCAAAGTTTTCACGTTTCCAGTCCACTCAGTGTCCAGGTCAGTGCAAGAGGAGGGGATCCCAAATGTGAGTGGGGATCTAACTGCTCTTCACCCCTTTCTCCCGTGGCTTTCCAACAAGGACCTGCATGTCCTGGGATGCCTCATTGCTAGTTTCCTGCCTTTCCTCAAGCCCGCTGGATCACCTCTGCCTTTCCATCTCCTTTTTTTAATGTCTTTTGCAGCAGATCCCAGCCAAGTTCTGGGCGCGCTGGATGAAGCAGCGCCCTGCCGACCATTTTTGCATTCCGGGAGCCAGGGAAGGAAGCGGGAATGACCTCATCTTGGAAGCTCTTGTGGCTTATTTGGCCGCGTTGCTCACACAGCAGAGCTCACAACGTGGATGCAGACGGGCTGCATCTCCTCTGATTTCCTCTTCCTCTCTCTAACCCCCATCCATGCACATGTTCCCAGAGGAAGATCAGGCCAGCAGGCACTCTACCACCTTATCCATGGGAACCGACCTGTGTGGGATAAACCGACCACCAAGGACCGCTCCAGGTTTTGCTCGATGGCAGATGGAATCAAAGGCATCGTCCCTCCTGAGTGGATCCATCATCAATTCGATACTGAACAGGATCCCAGCAGTCCGTAGGTCCAGCACTGATGAGGACCAAGGCTCAAACATCCCTGTCTGTCACCACGCAGGGCTCACACATTGCTGCTCCACTCCGTTACCAAATGAGAGGAATACAGCCCATTTTAGAGCTCTAACAGAGCCAGCTTGGAGCCTGCTAGGGAAAGAATCCTTTACAAATCAAATATGTGATTGAGGAGATTCGGAGGGGGGAGTCGCAGGGAGAAATGTGTTTGGTCAGCTCCTTGCCCTGCCGAGGATTGCGTTTTCCCATCTGAATGCAATGAAAACAAAACCCCTCTTTTCCGAAACAGCAAGCAGGGCATAGAAACCAGCGTGGGGAAGGAAAGCCCTTGCGAGCTTCCTTGTGCCCATTCGCTCTTGTGAAACACGCTGGCCTGGGAAAGCGCGCAGGAGCCGTAAATCTCACTTTGGCCCCCCAAAAGTGGAAAATAACGGCAGAAGAGCTGTGTTTTGGCCCCTCTCCATTGCAGCAACAGAGCCGGAGGAAAAAGGACTTTGTGGACACCTTATTTCTTGCGTCCTCCTCCTCAGCCTCCTGCTCCGAGTGGGATTTATTACTATTTATCAGAGACTTCCCTTGCGTGTCCTCCCGAGGACCCTCCCAGCTTGCAATGGAGCAATCCTGGGAATGGCATCCTGTAGGTCCCATGGGTTTTATCACTGGGAGTAATAACACTAATACAGCAGCAGAGATTTAAAACACCCAGTTCTCAGGTGCAAAAATCTGCCCAGACCTCAGACGAGTTACCAGAAATGGCCAGTTAATGGATGGAACTCACTGCAGGGAAAATCTTGAAATTCTTCACGTTTCTTCCATGTCAGTAAATATTTCAAATAGCCCAAATTTCAGATCTTCCCCCACTGGTTGGTGCAGCTCTGTCAGAGGTGGGACAAGCCAGCATGTGTTTGATGGCTCCAGCACTTACCAGGAGCAAAATATAAAGCTCTTATTAGCTATTTTAGCTTGGATTCTCCCCATTCAGGTAGGAAACAGGGAAGGAAGATCTATGAGATATCTGGTAACAGATTTTTGTATGAAAAACAGCTCCCAATGCATTGTGTTTTGCAGTTGGTCCTCCACGGTTTGCCCCTTTCCAAGTCTAAATCACCAATTCCTGCAGCTCCAGCCCATCCACAGGCAATTTTGGTGCAATTTGCCCTGCAATAACATTTCCTGCTGACAGCAAGTCAAACCCCAAGAGATAAGGAGAAGCAGAAAGGAGATAAAGCCGGAGCCAGAGTTAAGTGACAAAAAAGGAGCAAACTGGCCCAAACTGACGTCCAGCTCCATGTCCGGCCTCGTGCAAAGCCCGAGCGCTTTGTTCCGCACCCCAGGCTGCATAAAACATATGGGAAAAGAAAGGCATCCTTGAGTGTCATTAGCGGACAAAATAAATAACAGATAGGTGTCTCGTCGTCTTTGTCCGTTTTTATATCTGGAACTAATTTTTTCGTCATCCCGATGAGTGACGAGATAATTGCCGCAGCTGCGCTATTCAGTGTATTCCAAAGAATTTTTTTTTTTTTCGTTAATGCAGACAGTGATTACATACTTAAAGCCAAATTTCTGCTGCGTGTAACCCTGTTAAGCCCATGCCTTTCCCCTGGGGATGGGCTCAGTCCTCACGGCTTAAATAGCGAGTTCAGGTCTTTGTTCTATGGGAGACAAAGGGAGAACGAGACATTTTTCTTCCCCTACCAAAGGGAAAAATATAAGGAAGGAAAGCTGATGTCTTCCCGTGCAAAAGCGACCACTGAGGATGGAATTGTGGACAAAGAGGAATTATCCCCTCGTCGCAGAGCCAGGCAACCAGCTGCGGTGCTATCTTAAAAATGCTCATTTTTGCAAGAAGAAAAGGGAGCCCTGCTGCAGCCAGGCTGGCTCGGAGCAGCTTGATGGGTCCAAGGACAATGATCGGAAGCTTGTCCCAAGCAGCTGGGAAAGGATTTGAGTCCTTTACATGGAGGAGGGACCCGCCTGAAAACAAGCTGGAAAGGGAGCAGGGATGGAGCAGCAAGCGCTTGCCGAGCCTGGCGCGACCGGGGGCTCTTTGCTTTCAGCCGTGCTCATGGATACTAAATAGCGAGGTGCAAAAGATGAAACAAGAGCCAAAAAGGTCCAAAACGACATTTAATTGAGGTTTGCTTTCCTAGCAGTTAAATAACAACAGCTAAAAAAAAAAAAGAGAGAGAGATTATTCAGGCTCCAGAAGCAGTGGGGGAGGAAGCAGCAGGATTGTGTCTGGAATTGCAAATCTGCACAATAAAATGGGATGCAAGTGTATGCAATTCCCATTTAGCCAGCACTGTAGTATTCCCTAGTTACTAGCTAGGGAATACAAAGCAAGTCGCCCCAGCAAAAGCACGGAAATAAAACCAGCCTGTTGTCAAGGGCAGGATTTGAGGAGCCTCCCCTGGCTTTGACCTTGACCTGGACCTCGTGTGCCTTTCCCGGGATTTTATCCCAGCAATTTGTCCGGAACTTCACCTTGAGCTGTAAAAAAAGAGGAACAATAAGAACAGAGCTGTCAAGTCAAACGCAATTTAGAGCTGTCGCTGCATTGGGAACAAAGGAGTCCGGCTCTGGCGAGACGAGCCCTGTTTTCAAGACATCCTTTCAGCAGAGGGATTTCCATGCGAGCCATTAAATGCAAATTCCCCCCTGCTTGCATTAGCAAACACACTTGCAAGGCGCTTTGGTTGCAACCAAAACCTATGCTGCGGGCAAATCTAATCTTGTGCAAACGGGGGTTTTTGCAGTCAGCTGCCCAAGTGCAGATAGGTTTTATCAGCACCTAATTAGTCGTAGTCCAGGTATGGCCAAATGGAAGAGGAAGGGCGACATTCACTCCTTGCAATTATTTAATGCCACAGTGGCTGTATTTGCCCTATCCCCATTGGGACTTTGCGCTGAGCTGGGTATCTCAGTGGAAAATACAGCGTTTTTTAGTCCCTGCAAACTACTGAAGGCCCTTGGAAATCTTTCTCTATTAAAATTTCATCTGAACACAAAATGCCACTGCTCAAAACTTGCTGTGAGATAGAAAACCCTCCAAATGAGCCTTGCGATAACACCCGGGGAAGCAGAATGGTCACTGCAAAACTAATTTGATTTTTAAAGCATATCTTACAATTACCTTTGCATTATCTCCGTTGGCAAGAGGAGAGAGCAATATTTCATTCCAAGTCTTGTTATGACAAACAGACCTGAATAGGATTAACCTCAAATATATCACCGTACCTCGCCTTAAAGGAGAAGACACGAGATCAGTGAGTTTTAAGATGATTTAGTAACAGCGAGTGAAGTTGTAACATCCTGGAAGAAGCTTTCCAAAGGTGGCCGAGATAACGAGAAAAATTAAATATAGAGTTTCCCAAGGGGCTGGGATTTCATTCCTAACTTCTCCTGCAGCCTCTGCTGCACGAAACCAACACACGTTGGTAATCCCACCATAAAATGCAAAGATGGGGCAGCCTTGGAAAAACTCTTTGATGTAGGAGAATTAACACTATCTAAGGGCATGTTACAGCTGTTGTATTGTAGATCTCAGATCAAACAGTGCAAACAGCAGCCCCGAGTTCCTCGCAGTGTTGAAAAGCCACTGGAAAACTCTCCTTGGAGCCACTGGCCTCATAACATCATCCTGCCACATCAATGTGATTCCTGAACTCAGGAATGAAAGGCAGATATGGGATTGCTGATATGGGAGAGCAGGGCAAGAATCACATCATGCACGATTTAAATCCATGATCTGAAATGCTGACACGGAATCCATCTCCTTTTTTTCCAAACCACATTTCTCCTATGAAGAACCCATCCAAAAGTCTTTTACAGGTCTTTTACAGGTCAAGCAGAGTGCATTATTTTTCTTTTCCAGAGAAGATGAAGTAAAGACACATATATCTTCCTAAGAATTTCTTAGGGAGAAGTCCCAGGAGAAAACCACGGGCATCTTCTGGCCACGGATTCCTGCAACGAAAGATGAAGAGAAACAGGAGGGACAGTGAGAACGGTCAGAACCGCTGCAGAGGGTGTGAGTGTGCTAGAAACAGTAGAGCTTTTGCTTTCCTTTTCCTTTCTATCTCCTCTCTGAACAATATTATCCCAGTCTACGACCTGCTTAGTCACATCCTTAGCCCACTCCACAGGAAAATCCTCCAGGTCTGATTGCAAATACCCCTTTGCCCCTTTACAATCAGCCTCCAAACCTGCTGATGGGTGAATGGAAAGACCCCTCTGGCCGTGCTGAACCAAATACCACAATCTGGGGAAGGCTGAGGAGTAATTAGGATTAAAATAAACTTCTTTCTGCCCCCAGGAAGTGAATTAGCTCAGTCTGGGGCAATGATCACTGCAGATTCAATGGGTCTGGCAATTCCTCTGTATAACGGAAGCAGCATCTTATTTCTCACTGAATTTCTGAGCCACATGGGGCTTTGCTCAAGCACAAACACAGACTGTAAAACATAAAAAAACACCTAGCTGGAGGGGTCCTTTAAGCCTCAGGAGCTCCTGGAAGCTGGTGAGCAGTCGTTATGGTCTGAACCTTGATCCCTGATCCCAGAGGATTCAGCCAAGGCATAGGAAAGGACAGACAATTAATCACCAGGAGGAGCCACCAGTTCCTGTTCCATGTGCCAAATCCTGGCTTGCACTTGGCATTAACTCTGAATTAATAAAAAATCCGGTCTGTATGTATATATTTACATATATAGGTATGCAGTGTATAGGTATAGGTGCATACGCTTCAGGCTTCTGAGAGCAGCAGCTTAGGCTGGCCCTAATTTTGCTCTCAACTAGAAGAATAAAGTGGAGGTTGGACATGCACCAGGTCCTGAGGTGGTGGCTGCTGCTCCCTAGAAGAAGCAGAAGGAGCAGAAGGACGTTGGGGCTGAGAGAAAAGCAGCTCCGACTCCTGCTTTTAGGCGCCAGGAGGCAGCAAATACCAGATAAAAGTACAAAGCCGGAGAGGAAACATATCCAGGCTGTTGCTTTGCCTCTAACAGAGCCCGTGTACAGAAGCTGTTTCATGTATCTGCGAGCTGCTGAGCCCTGAAACTTCAGCACACAAGTGAGAGGTTTAGTTTGGGAAGAAAGGTGGCAAATAGCTGTTTTTAACACATCTCAATGCAGCAACTTCTCCTCTCTGGACCCAGAAACCCTGCTAGGGATGCAATCTCCCACCCCGTTTCTGCACAGGTAAGTTGCTTGCTTCTGATGGGTAGAGAAGCAGCAGCTGTTTGTGATTTGATATTTGAAAACGGGGTGATTTGGTGTGATTGGGGATCTGCTGTTCGCTGCGAGGAATCCAAGGATGGCTGCATTGATTAGGAAAAAAATCCCATTAGTCTAGTCGTAATTAGGACTTATGTGCACTGCTTAATGTCCTCTCTGCCTCCCATGCACACAGAGAGGGACTTAAATCTGCTGCTCCTAGGGGCATGTGCCAAAAGCCTTGGTTTTAAAGACATCCTTGGCTTCAGGAAACCTTCCAGGATGAAGAGGTCATGACTAACCTGTTCTGGTTGCAAGGCAAAATTAAGCATCATGATGTGGTGGTTGACCTCATCAGAAACGGTCTAGGTGGGTTGATGATCATCTAGAGAAATGCAGATGTATGAACTTGAGCTAGACACCCAGAAACTTGGTACATGGTACAGGATGGACATACATTGGCACCTGCAGTATTGCTAGGCGGCAGATATCTTGTCAGCTGTCAGGCAAAGAAACAAATGTGGAAAATTGAATTTGACAGACTCCATAAATTCATAGGCAGACTTGGCTGTAACCTCAGCTTGACTTTGAAGGATAGTCTGTAAACACCAGCGAAATCCAGGACTCTCCAAAGGAGATGGCTACAGTCGGCTCCTGCCTTCATATTGAGGCAGTTGTTCATGGGGTTTCTGTTTTTGGAAAGGCTCTGCAGAAGCTGCACAGTTGATGCCATGTGTTCCCCAAACAGCAGCTCTGCCCCCCCAAGTCCCTTTGGGGGGTCCCTGCGAGGGATCGTGGTATTTGCAATGGCAGAAATAACCCTTGCAGCCAAGAAGGGGGAGCCACAAACCTGAAGGAGCAGCTGAAGGTGATATTTGTAGTAAGAAACTGCCACTTCATTATGTCCCGTGGGACCTTTCCCTCTCATGGCTCGCAGAGGCAGATCAAAGTAAATCATTGGTGATCCAGATGGCACGGACCAGAGGGCTCCTCTCTTCTACAAGAGACCCAAGCTCCGACTCTAGAGCCTCTTTCTGAAACGGGCTCAACGAATTCAGCCCTTGAGATCTCTCTATTCGCAGATCGCCTTGATGCCAGAATCGCAGGCAGGTTTGCTCTGAGCAGAGGATAAAGCTCCTTCCCCGGCTTTCCCTCTGGGGAGGCATGTTAACAACTATTGACTTGGTAAAGCACAAAATGAACTAAACAGCAGTTCTGTGACATATTGGTTATTTCTGTTTATTGCTTGCTCTCATTGTGGACCTTGAACTGTTTCGACGATGCCAGCTGCAAATAGAATGATTGAAATAACGTTCTCGTGTTCCCTGCAGCTTGTTCAAAAGTCCTGAGGATCCAATCCCATTTTTTTCCTAATTTATCTCCTCCCTACTCCCTGTGAAAATTACCCTCCTTCCAGCCAAGAGCTGAACAGGGCTCTGGGGATCCCATCAGGATGCTGGAATCCGTGGCCAGAGCTAAGTGGGACAGCAATGTGCAAACTCTTTAGAATTCTGCCTGAATTCTCCTGTCCTGTAATTCCACTTGTCAGCACAAGATAATATGAGTTCCACCAACTTGATGAATGTCTTAGATCATCTGCAGACTAAACAGAATAGCGGAATAAAGATGCCCATAGCTTCCTCATTGTAATATCCCAAATGGCATCCTCGGTGCAGCGAGGGTGGAGGAAAGCGGTGACATGACAACATGTTGCTTGGGGAGCGCCGTCCTGGTGCTGACATTGGATATCAGGTCTAGAAAGAAAATATCTACGTGGGCTTCCAGCCTCATCCCTTCGGTGTGAATCTTTCAGCCAAAGGACAGCAGTGGAATACATCAAGAGGCAGAACTGGAAACTAAAGGTGCATGAAGAGCAGCTTGCACTTATTGCAGATGTGATGGAGATGTTGTTATCCCCACATTACACAGCCAGCTTGAAGGTCTTTGAAATAAATATTGTAGGCAACTAATCTTCTATCTCTCTTAGATTACCATGGAAATTTTGCCCCCAAATGCTTTAAGGGGTGAGCCCTCAGGGACCCACAGGAGCTGAGCTTTCATTGCCAGCCTTTTTGGGGGCTGAAGTACTCGGTGCTGGAGTCACAGCTCCACAGGGGCTGGCAAGCAGGAGCAGATCCCCCTGCGCTGCCTTGCCCTGCTCTGCATCCCATCCCAGCCCAGATGCACAGGGAGCTGCAGGGAGCAACCTGGGAGCAACCGGAGCTTCCTAGCGAGGATGATGCTCCTGCAAACGGGAATCATAACCACATCGGATCAAAACAACACCAGGTATCCTGTATCCTTCAGCTCCCACAGGCTCTGAAAACAGGGAGAGAGCAAGGTGGGTAGCTCAGCTGTCCTTTACAGGGGTTGAAAAATCCAATTTCAAGTTATTTGACCGCTGTGGACCCCTTATTGCTTGCAGAGTTCAAAAAGCAAACAAACGAACAGACAAACCAAGAGAAAGAGAAACAAGAACCACACACCTTCGGTGTCGCTGCTGATGTGACAGCCTAGGCAGTTCCAACAAGGTAAAGTAATGAGGTTTGTTTCTGACAGGCCGCAGAGCCCAGCACGTCAGACACTGCTCACTTTTGACATTGATCTCCTGCGATTCTCTTGGGATTAAATTATCTCTTGGCCTTTGAATCACAGGCCGTGGCTCAGGCACACTCGCAGGGCGCTGAGAGGAGACGGGAAAGCATTTCGCTCAAGGACAGAATAGGCCATGCTGACAAGTGACGTGAATTTAAGTTCTGATTTCCAGCCGCAGGAGGGATGCAGAGACAGTGATCATGACAGTCAGCCACTCTGAACGCTATGGACTGAGCCAGAAGAGAGATGATCCAGAAGAGAAGCAGTAACTGCGTTGGCTGGGCTGGCTGGAAATGTCATGGTATTTTTTTCTGGAAAAGAAATGATTCATATGAATGTTTCGTTCAAAGGTCTCCATTTGGAAGAATCTTTCCTGAAGCCAAGAAGTGCAAGAAAACAGAGGAGTTTAGGTACTTGACACAGCTGGACAGATGTAGAGGACTTATACGCCCTTCAGGGCAGGCTGTAGATGGTCATGGTTGGACAGGATCATGGAGAGACTTGTGCACAGGAGTAGACCCTCAATCCAGCATTTGACACCCGTAGTGAGTCTATCTTGGAGTGGAGGTCCACATTTCTGCACAGTGATGCCAGGCTCTTTATTGAGCCATTGCTGAGTCCCTAAATTACTCCAGACTGGATTTCTGCTCTGCTTGACCTTGCATGGAAACAGGTACCCTTGCTAGATAACATATAAAGGACATATAAAGGAAACAGCCTGGAAAGACCAGGAAAATTGCATTTCTATAAGGGTTAAGTAATTCAATATTTGGTTCAGGAATGCTGGTTTTAATAGGACTTTGAATGAACAGGGTGGGTGATTCAGAATCCCACTGGGTTTTTCTGGCTGTCCCATCTCCTCATTTCTCACGGGTGCTTTCCTTTCTGCATTAGCCCATTGCACTGTCTGCCTGGGAAAAGCGGGACATGGGATTTGCTTTCAAATCATCTGATCCCGAGGATGCCTCAAGGGCTTGTCTTATGAGAAGGTTTTTCTTTCTCCTTTGAGTTGAGCTCCCTTTAGGGCCTTCCTTCTGCAGAAATGTCAACCCTGAACTATTTCCTTCCATTGACGATCCTATAGAAAACCCTGGACTGTTAGTGAAGTTTGGGAGAATTCCCATTGGGTTTCGCTTTGACCAGCCAAGTTCAGACCTGAGTTTTCAATCCAAGCCCTGGGTAGTGACGAGGTTCAGACCTGCTCCCGTATCTGCCAATTGCCCTAACCAGGCAACCAGATGGGACTAGAGTTAATTCCAATTGTTGGTCACTCCTGATACAGTGAATCCACATTTAAAATCAGATTTCACGAGGCTCACCGCAGCCTGGCCACGTAGGGCTTGGGAGTTGGAAGAAACAAGCTTCAAATAATTGTGTGTCCATACTCAGGTTTTAATGATACAGGCACTATCTGATATTTTATACCTGCTTATCTTAAAGGCAAGAGTTGGGATAACTGGAAAACCCAAGGAAGGCAGTGACTGAATTACCCGCTTCGCTCCAGCAAGGTATAATTACACCTATTTGCTCCACAGCACCCACATCCTAATACTGCTTATCCATAAATCTAGGGCATATACTATGTTTGAAAATGATTTTGAAGCTCTGTTTCTTTCTTAGAGAAGCTCACCCCAGCCTGGTAAATCCTGTGTAAAGGCAAGGGGAGGGAAAAGCCAGCTCGGAAGCACAATAGCTGCTCTTGTAAATCAGGAGAGCTGCGTGATCCCGTAAATCAAGCTGCCGATGAGGGTTGCAGATTGCACGTGCTGCACAAATTAATGTCTTGTCCTGTCAGAAACCCAGGCTTCGGCAGGGAGAAACCCATCATTTCCCTCCAAACAGATTGCAAACTCCTGGGCTTTGCATAGTCCTTGTCTCATGGGAGTCCTGCACGGAAGAGAATAAATCCCACTCTTTTAGGGATTCTGCTATCACCTCATCTACACATCTGTGTCTAGAAGAAGAAGAAGAATAACAGTACAGTGCAGCCAGATTTAATATCTTGTAATGTCTCCGCTTGGGAGCTGCCCAGAGATTTGCAATATTAGAAGCAATCCTGGTGGAAATAGATTAGCAGCCAGAGTGCAGGTGAAGGGGGTCAGCCACGCAGCGGAAAAGCAGTTTATCCACATTTCTGAGGCCCAATAACTACACAGAGCCATAAACCGTAATAGCTTCCTTGCTGGTATCAGCTATCCGAGAGTCTTGGCGCACTTGACACCGGGCAATAATTCACCCCTGCGTCACCCTCCGCCTGTGAGAGAAGGACAGCCGGTTCCTTTGGAAGCCGAGGAAATAGGGATGCTGCAAAATCAAGGAAAACTTCGGTCCTGCTCTCACCTACTTGGTATTTAAGCATCATCGAGCATTTTGCAAGAGCAACAGTGAGAAATCAGTTCCTCCTGTGATCCAGTTCAAATTATCCAAATTGACTTCTTTTTCCACCCAAGAAAGACCTTAATTGTGTAGCCCCCAAATCCCCCAGGATTTCAGCACGGCTTGAGGCAATTTTTTGCAACTGGACAGAATTCCTTAAACAACTGAATTCCTCATTGGAAGTCCAGAGAGTGCTTGGTTGTCCCCACGGAGGCCTCAGAAATTGGATCAGATCTCTTCTTCCCATGGCTGGTTGGGAAGAAGAGCCTGGGATGTGGGTTGGATGAGAGTGGGAGAGCGGGAGAGGAAAGACAACACTCAGGAAATGTGTCTGCTGAGGGAAACACGCAGCCCATTCGAGGGTTCAGATGAAGCAAGAAATACACAGCAGGCAAAATGTACCTGGTGGTAACTTGAAACCTGCTGCCTTTTAAGATCTTTCTTGTCTGCTCAACGTTCTGCCAGGAAAGGCTACAATTCTCTGCATTTAATTCGGGGCAGATTTTATCCTGCAGTGTAATTTCATTAGCTTCTCCGGGCAGGCGGAGCGTGGCCGTGATCCATCTGAGGAGGCATCGTGCCTGCTAAGCGCATCGAAAAGGAAGCAGAAATCAATGCAAAAAAAATAAAAGTTGCGTGGAATTTGCAGTGCAAATGACACAAGCGGCTTAATCACCCGGGGAAACAATGAAATCCCTTGGTAGTGGAAGCAGGAGCATGTACAACACAGGCAAGTGCCCAGTTCCTCTTTGGGATGGCTTATCTCATGCAACTCGAGAAGAAACCCGAGTTAGGGAGGTCCTGCAGGACTGCTCTATATACAGGGCTAATAATTTTGGAGGAAGGAGGGTCTGTGTGGGCTCTGGATGGGGTTCGTTCCCTTCCAGCGCTTGCTAAGGGCAGATGCTCTGAGCACCTGGGGCTCGGGCTGAGGAGCTGAGGTCCAAGAGTTCGGGGACCACGTCCCTTCCACACCACAAATCGCAGCAGATCTAGGGTTTGGCCAGCAGTTCCTCCTTGAAGAGCAGATGGGGAGACCTGGTCCAGGGGAACTGGTGATCCTGATGCAGGAGAGGACACGTAGCCCCATAAAACGAACACAGGCAAAGCCACTACCTTGTTCGCATGCTACCCTCCCTCTCCAGGCTGTATTTTACTTGCATTTATGTTTCAGGATTTACAGCCTTACAAGACATCCGCGCATCCCCATGCATCCCCTTGCAACCCGCTCGGTCCCCTCTTGCCATCTGTTTCTCCTCCTAACCGGTCTCTTCCAGCAATATAACCTGTTAGGTGGCTCTGCAACTACTGCCCAGCTGCTTATGCACTGGCATTTAGGAGAACATATAGATTTAAGACATAAGATATAAGACGTATTGGTTTTGAAACGAAAGCTTTGGGGCCATGTGCTGGAGGAGGCTGCTGAACCCCATATAGATGTGACCTCTGGTGCAGGACCTTGCTGGGTGCTAGACTGTGGCTTTAGGAAGGACTGGTGGCTTTAGGAAGGACTGTGGCTTTAGGAAGGACTGGTGGCTCTTTGGAAAGGACACTGGGACCTTCCAGCCCCATTTCACCACTGGTTACTAAAAGAGAGGAGCAAATGGCTGTGCACAGCGAGGGAACATCTAACTGAGTCCACAAACTCCATAACTTCCATGGGCAGATCCTATCTTAGCTCCAGGCTTGTCCAGTTAGTCCATGGTCCCCTGGTGCCACCTCTACGAAGTGGCCAGGCGGCAGCATGGAAGCACCAGGTCATCAAAGCCCCTGAACCTGCCCTCAAAGACTCATAGAATCATTGTGGTTGGAAAAGACCCTCGGGATCATCAAGTCCAACCATGATGGACACTGGGTTCAGGTGTCACTCAGCCTCAGCCAGACGACGTTTGAAGCCATGGGGTGACATAGTGAAGTCTCTGAGCCCTCATTGCCACACTGATCTGCTGTTTTTGGGTATCAATTCAACAGTTTCTTGTCTTTCTTCTCAGAAGGAGCTCAGTAGAGCACAGGAACTGTCAGCACTGGGAGGGAGACCAGATCTTGGAAGGACGGAGCAGCGACCACAAGGTGAGTTTAAAGAAATCTCCTTATTTAAAACCCTCCTTGTCTTCAGGGTCATTGCCAGTGTCTCTTGTGGCATTTTAGCAGGAGGAAATCCCAAATTATGTGAAGCAGGAAGCCATTCCCTGCGCCAGCATTCCTAAAACTGTCTCTCTATTGAGAAAATGCAACCTGCTCCGGGGACAGGTAGAATTTGATAAGCAGCCAAAAGAGACGTTACACAGTCGTTCACAGCCACAATGAATCGCGCCGTGTCCAAATGAAGCCACAAAAGCAATTTATTTCAATGATTTTCTATATCAGGAGTCTAAATTTAACACCCTACATCAGCGAATCACAATCCCCGTGGTTTTCAGAGCCGAGGACCTGGTATTTCTCACCATCCTCGGGTTGTTTCAGCGCGGCCAGTGCTAATCGCTGGGGCTGCCTTGCAGGGAGTGAGAGGAGGAGGAAGGAGCCCTGTCCCCACCAGGCTGATGCATCCCTCCTCGCAAACACATTGCTGCAAATGTGACAGCGTGAAGTGGATCGGTGGGTTTATAACACAAGAATTGCATGAAAGAGCCAAGGTTTCGTGTGATAAAATGTCTTCAAATCCCTCTTATACTATTTCCCAACCAGATTTGGGCGTGCAACAGCTCCTTGCTTCTTTGCACAGGGAGAGTGATAGGGGCTGTAGTTCATTCCTGCTTCTGGGGACGGCTCTTCCTAGGTTGGTTTTCAATATCCTGCCCCTTTTATAATCTGGACATGGAGAAAAATGATGCATTGTCTGGTTCGGCTCCCCCCAGCACCATCTGGAGACGGAGCACAAAGCCTTGAGCCACCCACTGCCGTCAGCAGTGACAACAGCCCCGCGAGATGCTCGAGGAAGGTTCAAGTAGGTCGTTCCTGGGAGCTTAAAAGAACTGGGAAAATGGGGCAGAAACTGCACAAGCAGCACCTGGACTCGGCAGCAAAAGCCGTGGGGAACAGGGACAACCCTGCAGAACACGTTTTGTTTTTTTTCCCAGGAATAGTGCAATTTTTCCATTTTTTCCATTTGAAATATGCTGTTTTGTACATATTCAGGTGAGACTAAGGACTACTGCTGACTAGCAATTCTGTCATTTTGCTTAAATATAAGATATAAGATAAATATAAGATAATAAGATATGATTACTTATGGATATTTTAAGCACTCATCAGCATTTGAGAGTTTAAATCAGTGATTAAATAAACTTTTGTGTCTCTTAGGGTGACCATTTTAGAGAGTTTTATTGTTTCAGTAAATAACCCTCGAACAAAAAGACAATGTTACATGAACAAATGTACTTCATCTTTATTTTTCCTGCTTTTATGCCTTTTCACGCGAGCTGGCATCTGCAAAACCAAAAGCACACATTTTTATTATCCCATTAAGGCGAGAGCATAAAGCATAAGGGGAAATAACACCCCACTGCCCACCGGGTCCTGAGGGGCCGGTGCCAGTGTGGAGCCTGGCTCAATTTGCACATGCTGGGATTTCCTGATGGGGAGATTATTTGGGCAATAACTCACTGGTAGCAAAAGGGGATGGAGATTTCAGACCACCCGTCTTCGTCCGGTTGGGTTATAGAGGTTGTCCCACTGGTTGGCATCACCATCTGGTTTCTCTTCAAGCCCCATAGGTCCAGGAAAGCTGGTGCCCTCAATATTGAACACCTCAAGAAATACAGGGTTCCTGTTTGCTGAGGCTGCTCTGGAATAAATATCAGTTGTGATTAAAAGAAGAAAATGCCATAGGAGAGCAATGAGGAAAGGTATCTCCCTGTCCCTGCAAAATGAAAGTCCATTTTTTTTTCTATTTACATTTGCAGCATCAAGAAAAAGAGAAAAATTGCTGCCTGTCCAAGAGCTTGTAAGCAAAGATTCATCACGGAGGTGCTGGCGTTAACTCTGGGTGCTGAGACGCGGCTCTGCTGGTGACAGCGCCAAGATAAGTGGAACATAAATAATGATGGGCCCCATAAATAACGTGCAGGAAGCCCTGCTTGTCCAACCTCTTCATGCACGGGGAGACCGACACTGTCAGCATCAATCCTGGGCACACGGATGCAGACGGGGCTGTGGTTTGGCCAGGAGCTGCAGGTCGCATCCCGCTGGCACCGCATGGGGTTTGGGTGAGGAGGGCTCTGACAGCCCTCCTGGCCCTTCTCCCCACTTGGGAGTAAATCTTGGGTGTCCCACAAGGTTCCCAATCTGGAATAATTAAAACTTAAACCCAGCTCTGCTCCAACATGGGAGGCCACGCGAGGTGGGTGCCTGTTATCTCTGCAGGCACCTGCGCTGATAGGATGTCCAAAAGCTCAGTATTTTTGTTGGCGCAGCAAAAATTTTCCTAGGGAAAGAAAATCCCTAATGCAGATTTGCAAGAAGACTCCTTTGCTCCGTATATTTCTTAGGAATCAGTGTTGAAGTGGTAACCTTAGTGGTTGCCCCAGAACACGGTGAGGACACCAGGTCAACCCCTCGCAGGAACAGGACAGAGCAATGCTGAGAAATTCCTCTGTCTTTCCACATTTCCATTTATATCCCCACACCTGTGAGACGCTTTGTGCCTAATGCCGTTCTTTCCAAGGCTCCTTCTGTTAAAACACCTAAAAACATCAATTCTTGGGCACCTCTTAGTTCAAAACATGCCATCTGAGCAACCAGACACCCCGATCACCTCCCTTGCTCCATTCCAGAGGAGTTTTCCACGACAATTTCCCCATGACCATCACGATGGCAGCTCCTTTGCCTTTCCCCCCTTGCAATAACGCCCCCGAAGAATCGACCTGGCTTTTTAATTTCCTCCGATGCCGCCTCCACCGGTTTCATTCTCTCCAAGAGATCGATATCTAAACGGCTGTCTGATTATTACGGCTTCGCGAGCCCGCGGCTGGAGGTCACCTCCAGGCTTGTTCATAAATAAATCATAAAATGTTATTATTTACATAGTGTCAACAGTGCGATAAGTGCAACAGAAGGCAAATTCAGCGTGGCAGCCAACCTCCAATATGTTTTCTGCTCGGGGATTTCAGATCCTGCTCAACGGAGCGCTCGCTGGTGCAATTGCTCGGCGCCTTGGAGAGACAAGATTTAGCTCCCTCGCGGTCCGTGCGGTCTCCCTGCTGATTTACAGCCCCTCAGAGCTTCATTCCTCATGGGAAAGGGCTGGGAAAACCTTTCTCCTGCATCAGACAAAAATCTAGAGCTGCAGCCCTTGCATTGCATGGGGCAACGAACCTCTACCACTGCATGGGGCAATGAAGCTCTACAATTGCACGGGGACACCCGGAGCCTCCAAAATGACACGGAGCAACCACAGAGCAAGCCTGGAAAGCCACAACTTGCAGCAAGGAGCTGCGTTATCCCTGCAGCCACCTCCAAAGAGTATTTGCTCCCATTGCATCTCCAAAGCCAGGGAGACAGGAGCTCCGATTCGGCAGTGCCTCTGCTGACCAATTAAACAGTTTTTTCACACTGAATAAGCACTTTCTACTGCTGGGACAGTCTCCTATGAGACAGAACGGCAGCAGATTGGTTATTTTAATTGCTTCATTTGCCCTCGGTAAATATTATTAGAAAGGGACCTTTCGCTGCTACCAGTGTGGTACGAAGCTCTCCCTGCCTGGAAGGCAGGTTCAAGAGCTCTGCACCATCCACCGTGTATTGAAGTCACCCAGGAGATATCTGGCTTTGGAACGGGCAAGCTGAGCCCTTCCACATAACTCACAAACCAAGATGCAATTTGGCTGTGGAGCTGGGAATGTTTTTTCTCCGTGCTGGAATTGCACAAAATAAAAGTTTGTGCTTGTTCTGGTGGACTTGCAAACTCCAGCAAGATCAGAGCATCTTGGAGCAGAGCTTGCCCCTGTCCTCGTGGCTTGGAAGGAAGGTTTGGTCTGTGCAAAAGAGTTTGCAGGGAAACTGCACGAGCAGCAAAGCGGGAACGGGAATAATGGCCTTGCCCTTAGGTTGCATGGATTAAAAATGCACTTTGTATGCTCAAAACTCCAGGCGAATCTTCGAGATAACTATATTCTGCAGCCTGGAGCTCCTGGTGGACCAGGCTGACAAATTCCCAAAGGCAAACAGGAACAGCAAATTTCCTTGAGACTGAAGGTCTGATTAAACTCCATCTTGCCAAAAAAAAAAAAAAAGGCATTAAAAAGCAAGTGTATTAAAGGTATCCAAACAGCACCCTCGAGCATTCAAGAGTAGAGCCCTTTAATTCTTCATTTCAGAAGGAGTTTTAATTTCAGTGCATCATGCTGCACTGAAAAACTGATCTGCTGCCAAGTGACCATGTCCGGAGGTCTATGGATGCATCCACGGCACCACGTCCCTTGACGTGATGCTAACGCGTTTGTCCTGCACGGGGATGCTCTTGGCTTGGAGGACACTGCTCCAGCTCCTCCGTCCTTGGGAATCTCTGAAATCTGAGCCTGGACCAAGGGGGATGCATTTGCCTTGAATCCGGAGCTGGCTGCAGCCAACACCAATCCAAATACCTCCTCTTTTGGCTGCTTCATTGAGAAGAAGGTGCAAGCGCTTTGGAGCCTCATCACTGGCCAAAATATCTTTTTGACCCTTGTAGAGCAGAGCAAGATCTGAAGGTAAAGCCAAAGTGACCAAAAAGACTAGAAATTCAAGGGAAACTGCATGTCCCAAGAGTGTTTTCTTGTAGGCGAAATGCTTCGTTTTGGAAAACTGCTGTTTGGCTGTGCTGGGAAGATGAGGAAGATGGGGAAGAAATGCCAAAAGCGACAAACAAACAAGGGAACAAATGAAGAACTGGGTGACATAATTACATTTAAAACCCCAGCTGGGCATCACACACTCTCTGGGTGAGAAGAAGGTGTTTGGAACGGAATTTGAACCAAATTATTGCATATTCCAGCTCCTGGCTTCAGTTTGTCTTGTTAATTAGGAAACAGAAAGAGACACAGAAATGCAACAACAATCCCTTTTTGTCTTACAACATTAAATATTTTGCCTTCCCCAGACAATGGAAATGAAATTCCTTTTTTTTCCCCCTCCCGCAGTCTCCTCCCAACTGTTTTGTCTCCTGTGCAAGAAAGGCTGTGAATATATTACCATATAGATGCACCTTTCACTGCCCATGTCAAAGGAAAGGAGCTCTCCTCGGAGGAGGCTGCGTGCTGCAGCTGGAGCAATTATCACTTCACTAACATGAGAGACAGTAAAATTGGGCTGGGATTTAAAAAAAGAGGAGAAGGCAAGAAAGAAGCTCATGTCTTTAATTTAGCTGGGGGATGGCTCTCAATTAATGCAGAATAAAGGTTTCTGGAATGCCAGCTTTTCCTCCCCGCCTCCCTAACCCAGAGCAGATCAAAAGGAGGGAATTCAGGGCATGCACTTGCTGTCCAGCTGGTTTTTGTTCCCCTGCGATGCTGCAGACTGGCCTGTATCTTACCCAGGAGTTAAATGAGAATATCTCAAAAACGCCTTGTGTCACCGGCAGCTTTGCAGCCCCGGGCAGGGGACAGTCTCGGTGCAATCACAGCTGCATCTGTATCATAAATGCTGCATTAAGGGGCATCGATGCTGCAGTTATCTGGGCGCTGCATGGCTGGGGGCAGCGGTCGCTGCGGCAGGTCTGATCTCATGCGAGGGAACAGATTTGGGCTGGAAATGGGAACAAAAAACACGTTTGGTTTCACCCCCTCATGCCTTCTGCATGGTGTGAATAAGGGTGTTACCAGGTGGAAAGGTTTATTCCAAGATCCCTGTGCATTTCTGCTTACTTTTGTATTGTTTTAATGGATAAGACAGTTATGTTGGGCAGAAAAACCTTCCTGCAGCCCTGGATACCCTTTGGAAGGGCCATTTGCTTTGGCCTCGCAGCCATTCGCAACCAGAACCTGCCTGGGAGCTTCCACATCCATCTGTCCCGGTGCCACAAGCAGCTTTTCCTCATTCTCCCCAAACCAAAACTGCCCCCAGGGCTGCCTCCACGGAGCAAAGGGACCACGGTGAGGCTCATCCAAGATGTTCAGCACTCGGGCACCAGCCTGACTGCAGAAAAGCAGCCCAAACTCCCTCTTTTCCCGTCTCGAGGGTTGTTTTGCAGCCCGCGTGCGATGCTGCCTGCGCTATCTGTCACTGAGTCACTGTTTGGAGTGCTTAAGAGCCCGTCAAGCTGCTGCTCGCAGTGAGAGCTGCCCCACGCGCTGTCATCTCCCGTTTCCGAGCATCCTCCGGCCACCCAGGTATCCCGGACAGGCTGGAAACGGGCGGAGGGGATCCCCACGAGGGCAAAGGGCCACAGGATAACGAAGGAGCTGGAGCATCCACCACAGTAGGAGAGGATGGGAGAGATGGAGTAGCTTTGCCTGGAGAAGGGAAATCTCAGAGGATCTTATCAAATCCGATGGCAGAAGTGAAGAAGACAGAACAAGACTCTTCTCACTGGTCCCCAGTGACAGGACAAGAGGCAATGGGCACACCTGAAATATGGGAATATACTCAAAAGAGAATAGTTTTTACCATGCAAAAGTGGCTTAACACTGGAAAAGTTGCCTGGAGAGGCTGTGGAGTCTCCATCCTTGGAAATCACAAAACCGACTGGCCGTGGTCCATAGAAATCTGCTTCGACTGAGCCTGCTGGAACAGGGGGCTGGCCTGGATGCTCTCCAGAGCTCCCATCCGACCTCAACCACTTGGGATCCCCATGGGAAACCCAGTGCGGCCTCCCCAGCAAAAAGGGAAGGCTCCGAGCTGGCGGGAATGGGCACCTCAGGCAGGAGCAAAGCCTGGGAATGGGAAAACAGGCCAGGTGGGAGCAGGTCCGGCAGGCATTCGGATGGATGCTCTCCCATGCCCGCTCCATCCGTTCCCCATCTTGCATCCAGGCAGGATTCCCCCATGGTTCTCCCACCTCCTTCTCACCTCTTCACCAGGTGCTGGGGTCATTTTGCTGCCCATGCTGGGGATCTGAAGCTCCTCTGCGCTGTAAGCATCTCCTAAGCCCTTATCACTTAAAGTCTGCAAGAGAGGAAGCCAGAGATGACACCAAACGATGGTATTTTTTATCCCTCCTCTACCAGCCATAAGGATTTTGCAAAATCAGCGATCAAAAAAAAGAAAGAAAAAAGGAAATAAATAGTTTTAAAGAAAGACTGAGCAGGACCTGCTTCTATTCTAATGAAAATGTTTTCGAGATATGCAGCAGAATTGGAGTAATTAATCAAATTAATTAAATGGCTGCAATTTAGACTAGTAGCATGGCTCAGTGAAGGGAAGGGGAATAGCAGAGAGATTGGGAAGTGCATATCCTTTTGCTAGAAAGATGCTGAATTTAGTTTTCCACGCTTTGGTTCAATTAAATGAGCCTTGTTGCAACCCGATCAGAAATCCTTGCTGCAATACAGACAGAGCAGCGTGTCTTTATTTACCCAGAAAATTCTTCAGTACACAAACCCTTGGCAGACTTGAAAGATCCCTTCTCGAGGATTTAATTTTTATTATTGTTGGCATCTGAATGCAGGATGGAGAGATCTCACCATGCCTTTTCTCCTCCCCGGTGGAAACAAGCAAGGCAGTGTATCATAATTCAGTTCATTTCCACTCACAAAGAGAACATTTAGTATTAACTGTCCCCGTTCATATCTTGCACTGCCTGGTAATGAAATATTTAATGCTGAGGTCTTAGTGCTGCCCTCTGACGTGCCAAGACCACAGGGATGTGAAGGAGGATATTAATTGCAGCACAAAAGAGAAAAGGTTTGGAGAGGGCAGGGAAGAGGCTCAGGAGGAGCCAAGCAAAAAATTCACTATGTTATTTCCATGGAAATGCTGGACCCATTGGAATGGCTCATCATGCTGGGGAGGGAAATGCAACGGCGAGAGGGATCCAGCCCTTCCCTGGTGGGCATGGGAAAGATATGTCCAGAATCAGCATGATTGCATCAGTTTAGGCTCAATTAATTCGAGTTTTTGAAATTTATGCTCAACGCAACGTGCTCAAAACCTCCCTGCATGACAGTGCGAAGCACCAGGAAGGTCCCAGCTTGTCCTGGTGCTGAGCACGGAGCGGCCAAGGAACCTGTGGGTCCTCCTCTGCATCCAGCATAAGGACATGGCGTGAGGCAGAGCTGCCCTTAGAAGGGCTGATGCGGAGGGGCAAGTCCCGAGGGTTTTTCCTAGAGGTGTCTCCACATGAAGGGATCACTCCGCATTTGTTTCCCTTGATCTAATCCAGCTGGTTTTCCTGCGAGCCAGCTGAGCCCCTGAGTCACTGCTAACTTGGCAAAGGCAGCAGTGCAAAACCAATGCCAACCTCCAGCTTCCAAAGAGCTTCCCCTCCTCCCAGAGACTTCTCCTCTTCATTATGAAAATCCTTGCTCTTTGCCCTGTGCAGTGTCAAGTGGGATTGGGGAAAAATCATCTTTTTTTTTTCCTCAGTGTCCTGTCTAGTTTCATAAATTATTCATATAATTTCTGCCTTCTCTGAGCTGATGCAGGCTCAATTTAAAGCCGTTATTATTCTCTGTGGGCCAGATCTTCGACAAATAGAAGGATGGTTCTTGTTTTCTTTAGTCATAAATTCTCAGATTGGATTCGTGCAGTTGGACCTCCAGAATAATTCAGGCCATGGGACTTGGCTGAAATAATTTGCATTTTGAGCTCAGCGGTTTACGAGTACGAGGACCTAAGAAGGACCATCCTGGATGAGCTTAACCCAGCTGTCCGCGGCTGATAGCAGACATTGTGGAAGGGAATTTCCTCGAGGGCAGAGGGCTCCTTCCCTGGGACATGGCCCAAGCTCTTCCTCTCCAGAAGGATGGGGCAGATGATCCCATTTCATTGACCTGCCCCGTTTTGAGGTTCCTGCTGCTCAGTGCAGTCACACACAGCAAACGGGACTTGGATCCTGTGGATTCCAGTGGAATTACGATGATCCCCTGCCCTGAGACCATTCATTCCCAAATCACCAGCTCATGGAGTGGTTGAGGTTGGAAGGGACCTCTGGAGATCACCTAGTCCAACCCCCTGCTCCAGCAGGGTCACCTGGAGCACCTTACCCGGGATGGTGTCCAGGTGGCTTTGGAACGACTCCAAGCTTGGAGACTCCATGGCCTCTCTTGGCTTGTTCCTACCACTCACAGCAATGGCCTTCTGGCTGCTTCTTACACCCACGATAACATTCTTGAAGCAAATGCCTCCAAACCTGATAAAACACAAAACACCAAAGGAACCTGTCCTATAACTGCCCATAGGACTCTTCTATTTTCCTCCCCACCTTTCCAACTAAATACCTTCCATCCCTTCGTCCTTCAAAGAGAAGCTTTACCCGTCTTTTATGACTTGCATCCCACAACTGCATTGAAGAGAGCAAATGCCCCGTTGGCAGCTGCGGCGTCCCAAGGGGTAACTGCGGGCAGAAAACTGCCCTTCTCATGCCAAAAACCATCAGCGTCTCTAGCACAAGAGCAGCCTGCAAGTTTTCCTCCAGGAAATCACTTAGGCACATGCTTATTTTTAAGCACTTGCTTAAATCCTTCCCCGGAGCAGGTTTTCCTTCCCCGGCGAGAGCCGAGGCAAACGCAATCTTCAATTTCCAGGGTATTAGCCTGGAATTTTTCATGAGTTCTGAGCTCACTAAAAGTGCTTTTAATTTCTTACCTGCAAATAAGTTTCTTTGGTTAATAAAATATGACTCCGCCTAGACGGATTCGCAGAGTCCTTTGATTTGCGCTCCTTGAGCAGGAATCAAACTGCCTCGAGTCGTCCTTGACGAGTGGTTGCGGAAAGGGACAGAATAACTTTATACAGCTGCCGGTAATAAATTATTAAAGCCTTTATGAATACAACATATTATCTGTCCCGGTGCCTTCAGGCATTTTCTGTTCCTTTTGTGCTTTCAAAGCAATTAATCTTGCAGCTTCTCATCACTTTCAGAGCCAGGCTTACAAGTCTGGGGAATGTGTGAAAATTGGGGAAATTGCAGGTGGGAAGCGGAGGACGAGCTCAGGATGCTGCCCTGCGTGGCAATGCGGGACTGTGGGGTGGGACTGTCCTCAGTGAAGTCTTCTTGGGGTGGCAGTGACCTGAAATTGCAAGTTCTCCATGCTGGGACTCCCATCCCTTTCTTGGGGAGCTGCTTTTTGTTGTTGGGAAATGCATCTTCCTCGGCAGCCTGGAGTTCCTCTTCCTTATATCCATCCCTCTCCTCTATGTGACCCCTAAATCTTTCTTGTCAGCAGTCTGTGTGCGCTTTCCAGCTGCCAAATAGGAAGTTGTTTTGCATTTCTTGTCATAACCACAAAAAGGAGGTTTCCTTCTCTTTTAGTTTTGACGGGGATGTTTCACTTGCACTTCACTTTTGCAGCATCTGTCGTACGCAGCCTCCAAGATGTGGGTCAGGGCGAGGGGACGCTCCATCTCCTTGTTGATATTGGGTTATCTTGGGTGCGTAACGACGAATTCACTATCATGGAAACTCCCGCTCTTACTTCCTCCAGTCTGGGGAAATATCCTATGAGTTAGGGTTGTTTCTATGCTCTGCCTTGATGAATAACTCAAGTGCTTCATACTCAGTTGAATGGCTCCATCAGGAGAACACTGACTTTTGTGGAGGTACCAGACAGCCTTGTTACAGCAAGAGAGAAATGGTTTAAATGGTCAGAAAAAAATCCCCCATAGAGCTGAGCATCAGCTTGGATGGAAGGTGCACATATGTGAGCTGAGCAGTGTTGCAAGAGGCCATAAAATAGGTGGATTATATCCAGCACTGACGGGAAGGAAAAGCAGCATCCTGCTTGGTTCGTGGTGCCCAGATGGAGCGGTTTAGTTTGCAACAGGAACAGGAACCTGGGGAAAAGGTACAGGTAGGACATGGCCTGGCTGGTGCAGGGGAGGGAACGGAGGGAACGGAGGGAGCCTGCGGGATGCTCTCTCCTTGCTGGGAGCTAAACTGTGCACAACTCGGGAGCAGGACACAGGGTTTGCAGAGCAGCCAGGAGATGGAGCCCCGTCCAAGGCACCAGGATGGAGTCTGGCATCGTGCTAGGACCAGACAGCAGTGACGGAAACACGGCTGGATCATCGGGTGCTTGAGGAGAGGAGGTCCTGGGCATGCTGACACAAGGGGCCTGCACTGTGGTTCATACTGCCCTCCCTGTCTTCTCTGAAGGTCTCTCCGATACAAGCAAAGAGTCACCAATTTGATAAGTCACAGGTAGTATTGGTATTTGGTATTCCAAAATAATGGTTATTTTTGCAGTGACCGGCTTCACACAAAGAGTAGCGGGTGCCAGGTCCCTCAGTCCTGCCACCACTCCCTAGTGTTGTCCATAAATCCCTCTGGCATTTCATCCCTCTCCTTTGGAGCTCCACATGGCTCAATCAGCTCTTCCAGAGGAGCATTAAGAGCAGCAGCAGCCTCAGTTTTAGCCCAGCTCCAAGCAGGGTCCCATGCCCAGCACATGGGCCTGGTCCAGACCGGCTCCAACCTAAAAATGTCCCCTGGGGAGTCTGTCCTCTCACAGCTCCGTCCTCGGAGCGCGGCTGAGCGCATCCCGCCGCCCGGGGCACCCCGCTCATAATGCCCTTTTATAAGGGCTCACAAAGCCCTTCTTGGTGCACGGCCAGGCTGCCAAGAGAGGCTGCCAAGGGTGTCCCTGCAAACAATGAGGGCCCTCTGTGTGCAAGGCGGCTGTGGCCACAAATGCTGTTTTTGTGACCCCCCCTCAGAAGAAAATAGCTTCTTCTTTCCCAGCAGATCTTCTCCTGTGTCTTCAGAGCCCATCTGATCGCTGCAGCACACAAGGGTCTTTCTGCAGGCGGGATGGCAGCAGCGATACCCTTGGGGAAAGCAAGTTCTCTGCCTTTGCCAGCGTCCTTGCTGGTTGAATCCTTGCTGCAAGTTTCTTTATAGCGTCCAAGAGCCGGAGCAAGCAGTTGGCATCCCCTGGTCCATGCTCTTCCCAGTGGATCTTGGCCAGCTGAAGCCAACGAGGCCAATGAGGTAGACAGAAATCCTCTGGACTCCTTGCATGGATCCTCCCATGGGCCACGCTGGTTTTGGCCTCATATGTCCAAGAATTCCTGGTAAAAGATGCTCAGGGAGCGCTTGGACAAACCTTCCAGCTGAGGCTCACAGCATTTCTGCTGAGTGCAGCTCCTAGGGTTGTTACACACTCAACTGCAGCAAATTTAAGGCTCCAAAAGGACAAGGAACCTGAAAGCTTCTCTGTGAAGCTGGGAACTCTCAGAATGGCCTTGTGTCAGGAGGATCTCGTGAGCTCTGACACCCAGAAGGCAGTGGAAAAAAAAGGGGTGATGAAAGGCACATTTCTCCTTTCATCTCAAGCACTAAAAGGAGCAAATTCAGCAAACTTAACTTTAAGGTTATGCCAATATGGCAAGAATAACCCCTCTTGTGTGCATTTAAATAAAACCAGCTGCAAGGTGGCTGCTGCAGAAAAGAAAAATCACAGAAACAGCTGGATGGAAGGAGACTCATTAGGGCAAACTTGTCCCTTCTCTGTCCTTCTTGCAGAGGTAAACTCGGATTTTTCCCCAGTCATTTCTGCATGGTCAGAGCATTGATTCCTTAGTTCAAATCTCCAGTTTAAAGCTGGGCTAAGGTGGATGATGAGCATCAGTTAGGAGATCTCTGACAAGGGACAAGATGCAAGTTGTAGCAGGAGGAATTAAAATTGGATATAAAAAGGAAAAAATGCAGTGAGGGCAATTGAGCATGGGAACAGGAGCCCAGAGGGGCTGTGAAATAGCTACCTTTGTGCTCCAAACTCTAATGGATAAAGCCCTGAGCAACCTAATCTAATTTTGAAGTTAGGCTAGATGCCCAAAGCCTCAGTTATTTTACGAATTTGTTTAATGAGGGAGATCACTGATAGGTGGTCTCAAGATAGGTACGTTGAAGGACTGACCCATCCTAATAAATAAGATGTTTTTAGTTACTATTTGTGCTGACACATGGCCTGAATCTGGCCATGGTACAAGCCATCTGATGAACAAACTAGCAGGTGAAAACTCAACCATCTCAAAAAGCCTTTTAGTAGCCTCTACAGGTAGGGTAGCACTTAATTTGCCAAACAGTTCTCCAAAACCTTCTAGAAAGGCTGTAATTTCCTCCTGGCTGCACAGAATTGTCCCTTTAGGGTCCCTTTTGGTCACACGTTGCCCCAGGGTCCATCCCAAGTTGGGAGGAAAGCACCACAACCTGCAGTGCATGGGGAAGCAAGGAGACGATCTCCCCAACTCCGGAGATCCTGTCAAAACCTCAGCTTGGAAGGGACATGTAAACTGGGCACAAGAAGGCAGAAATTCCCCCTGTTTGCTTCCAGGAAAGGGTATCGGGGCCTTTCAGACCCAGAAGAGGAGCAATTCCGAGCAGAAAGATATGGAGCCATCTGCAGCATCCACATTCTGCCAGCGTGTGGCCGTAGACAGGGGATTTGAGATAAACGCAGGTTTTTGTTTCCTTAGCTGAACTGCTAAAGCCCCGGGTAGTTGAGAACACCACTGTATACAGAGAGGTCGGAGGATGTAAAATTTATGAGTACATGTTGCTGCACGCACATCTGACTGATGCCACTCAGTCTGGTTTGCATTTCCCCTGTCTTGCTCCCTGAAGAGCAACATCATCTATTAATTAACCTAAATGACTGAACATATGCTTTCGCACAGCCTCTTCTTTGTGAGCTATAAACAAAACCAGATGACCCGGGGAATGAAAAATCAAGTGGTGACAAGCTCTGAGCAACAGTGTCCCGTGATAAAGAGATAGTGTCATCTCAGGATGGATGGTCCTAACGAAAAAAATGATGCCCAGGAGTGATGGGCTTGGCTTACGGGGCTGGTTCTTAAGCAACTCTCCTACGTGGCTTAAATAAATCAATGAAAGAAATCGTTAAGGCCAAGAGTAGACCCGAATCCACAATAGGTAAGGAGTGACCAAGTGACATATCTATGAGGTGACTGTTAGCTTCGTGTGATGAGTTTAGCTGTCTCAGTAGACTGGACAAACCTGCTGTTAGGAGTAATTGACTCCTCTCCTAGGAATAGTGCAAGGATTTGTTGATAACTAGAGCTCAACCCTTCCCTTCCCATCAAATACTGAGCTGCATTGCGAAGACCAGGTGTGAGGTGAAAGTCCTCAGCCACAGGCATGTTCCATGGGGAAATCCTTCTGGAACTAAACTCATTTATCTTAGGAATAGCCCTTCCTGCCTCCAAGCAAGGGGTGACTTTGGTTTTCAGCACGGAGAAGAGCACAAAGCAGCACAGGGCACTTTGCACAAGGATTCAAAGCTCAGATTTAAACTCATCATCCCACTACCTGGTCTGGCATGGAAAACTTGCCCAGGGATCTGGGCATATATTCATATCGGGAATTTGTGACTTTTCTCCCACTGCTTTAACTGTTGTAACTGAAGACTGTGCACATCTTGCTCACGGTTCACGATATACATTAAATGGATCGAGTGTTTATGGGAAGTTAATCATGAGGATGGAGACCAGGAGGATGAGTCTGGCGGTCCAGAACTTTGAGTCCTTTCAGAACCACCCTAGAAGGTCGTGGTTGCTCACAGCAACTCAGTGCAACTTGCTTTATATGGTGCAATTCCCAGAGTTTGGAGCTCCTTCCGATGGGCAGAGCCAATGCTGCACCAGCCTGACCGCAGGGGCACAACGTATGGACTCCAGCTGGGGTGTTTTCAGGATTAGGAACTGCTGAACGGTGGGGACAAGGGGGAGCTAAGCTACATTTTGGGATTGGAGTGGAACTAAGATATCAAAATCCCTTTTTGCTCAAGATACTTGTCTCAGCATCCCCTCTTGAAAAGCACCTCAGAAAGTGTGAAAACAGGCAACTCTATCTGCTCCCTTCTTCTCATCCCTCTGCAGCTCTCCAGCTATTTTCCATTCAGGAGATTTCAGGGATATCTAGACAAAGCCCTTGGATACCACTGTGAAGCCAACTAATATTAATATCAAACAGCAGCAGAGATCAAACCGTCCTCACAATTTACTCCAGGGTAAACCACAACCTTCATGAAACTGCTCCCCCCACTAGCAGAAACCTTTATCAAATACCTAAAACTCGGGCAGACCGTGCAGTCCTGTCCCAAATCTGGGCTCTGCAGAGCATGGTCAGAGCCCTGAGGACACGAGCAACCCAGTATCTCCAAGGCCCCAGATGGCCGGCTGAAATTTGAGGCCTCCTAGGGCTGACACTGAGCTGTTATGAGAGACCGTCCTAGGAAAGCAGAAGCAAGAGGAGAAATTGCTGCCGCAGGGAGATGCAGAGAGCAAGGAGGGAAAAATACCTCTAGGGCTGAGATCTCTGCAGCACGGAACCCTGCTGGCACTGGCAATTTCAGCATAGGCACAAATAATACCTCTCTGCATGCGGGAAATAAACCCACATCTGTGGACCACATGGATGTGAGACACAGACATAAGGCCACACGCTTCCCTGAGCAAGAAGTCGGGAATTGTGCTGTGTTATTACTGCCAGGGCTAAACCAGGGTGGAAGGATAATTCCAGCAAGAGGCTGGAGGAAGGTCTCCCAATAGGACAATCCCTGGTATTGTCTACTATCTGCCACCACTTGTTTTCAAGCCTGAAAAAGGCAGGTTTGGGGTTTAGAAAGGTCTATGGGCACTCGTTCCAGGTGACAGGATGGCCACATTTCTCTTCTGGGACTGTAATTCTCTCCCCATTTCATGCCTCTCCATCACTGCCCTTTGCCCAGCGTAACCTCCAGGCCCTTCTACAGCCACTGGTGATCCCCACAGGAGATGACTCGATATTGCCCCTTGCAAGACCTTCTGCATAACTGCGGTTTCCTGGTGGCCACTGCTTCTCCATGGAGAAAACGCTCTGCCTCTGAGTTTGTGCCAACTTAAATACAGCTTTCATTAGGACAAATATGTAAAACTTCACTTTTTTTCTCTTTTTTTTTGGCCAAAGACCTTGCGAGTGTGGCCACCACGCTTGGATGGAAGCACTGGAACCAAAACTGCAGGTTGTCAGGGATGGTGAAACGGGTGGAACTGGAGCAGAAGAGGATCTTGGAGAAGGAACTACATACAAACAAACAAGTGCATCGGTCTTGCTGTTGACTGTGGTTAAGCTCTGGCAATTCGGCCCTTCGGGATAGGAGAGGGTTAACAGAGAGCTCTGAGCCAGGCCTGCATATTGGAGCACACGGGATGCTTGGAATGGCAAGCTGAAATCTCCCCAGAAGGCCTCTTCCCCTCTTGACCAGGCAGGGAAGAGAATGTCTCTCGTCATTAAAGTCAATTCTTGCAGCATGGCAAGGAGGGGCATTCTCATGGCTGATTAGCTTTGTAAAACCCGTCCGATTCGGCTGTTCCAGGCGGATGGATTGTGCTCCTGCCTTGGAAAAGCCACTCAAGTGCTCGGAGCCGACAATCAGCGGGGCTGCTACGCTCTGCGCAATTCCCGGAGCGACAAAAATAGATCCCGCTGGAGATTAAAGAAAGCGACAGAGATTCAAAGCTAGATCTTGAAGCCCTGGAGTTTTTTTGGCTTGTTGTCTTTTTTTGGCTTGGTTCTTGGTGTCTTCATATCAGATGTTGATGTTCCATTGGCAAAGTTAGGGCCGAAACCAGAGGAATGCTGTAAAAGAAGAGAGAAAGTGAGAAGCTGCGTTCTAGAAAGGAAATATTAAGATGTCAATAAGTCTTTTCTTCCCATTCCCCTCCCTTCCTCTTCCTTCTAGCTCTGTCTCCATCTCTGGGACTGGCAAATCTAGTAACAGAAATTTCCACTTGGCTTCCCCTAAACACCTCCCATTCAAAAAAACCTAAGGGCAACTTTGGAGGAGAAAATTGGCTTTCCCGGATGCTGGGAGGCTAAGAAGGCAGTGGGAGCTGAGGGCTTTCGAGGGCTTTTCCTCCTGCAAAAGGCACTGCAGTTATTCATACATTTACTGAATGAAAAACCCCTCCTCCAGGCAATATATAGGGAAACTGCTGCTGGGATGGGGAATGTCAAGCCCAAGACATAGGGAAACGGAGTCTCCTCTGTGCAAAACGGGGCATTTCTCCCTACCTGAAGCCCTTGCCCTCTTGCTTGGCCAAGCCCAAAAGCTGACGCAGTGTTTTGGGGGCTGCAGGAAGGCAGTGCCAGCTGGAGGGGATTTCAGGATGCTCCCGGCGGCGGAAGCTGGGCAGCATCCGGATTAGTCAGGAGGAGACGGCAGAGCACAGGGCTTTATCTTGTATCCGCAGGACCTCCTGCAGCTTCAAGACAGACGCCAGAAATAGATTTATAAGGAAAGACTTGGGACTGCAACGCAGGACACGGTGCTAAGGGCAAGGGAGCTTGCCTGCACATCCTCCTTGTGGGATCAATGCAGGCATTCTGCTTTGCAGATCAAGCTGGGCACCGCTGGGTCCCAGTTCCCACCTACGGCACATCTGGCAAGCAGCTGCCAACGCTGCTCCATGCAACCTCCAGCAACGCTGTTTTAGTGGCTTCTCCACCCATCTTATATCAGAAACTCATTATCCTGACCGCATCCTCATAAATATTCCCCCATGGACTAGGAGAAACCTCATTCCTTTCAATTTAAGCCTGTCCTTGTCCTGCCAACCGCTTCTCCATCCTTCTCTGAGGACGCAACTGATCCATGAAATCCCTTGGCTTCCCACCCCAGGGACGTGTCCACCTTTGTGTCCTACGTGGAGCTTGGGCTCACGTGAAAGAGCTAAGCCCTGGCCGAGGTTAAAATACGTTCATTATTTCATGGTTTCCCTGGTTAATCCTTATGCTTCAAATGTGAGATATCAGACTGGGAAAGAAAAAGAAAAACTCTTGGATTCTTGGATCAGGTGTCCCCTAGCAGCTCCCCAAGCTTTTCTGACCATCAGCCAGGAGTTTGTCATGGTCTGTGGGCTCATGTAGAAAGAGGGAAATCTTCCCATGCCGAGAGGAAAGACATATAGAAATAGAAATAATATATAACCAGCCCTCATAGGACAGGGTTTGCAGAAATATCTGCTCCCCTTGGGAGTCTCACTAGGTTTATGGTAAGGATGCATCTGCCTGGGCAGGTGTGCATAGGCAAACTAAGGAATTTGGGGTGTTAAATTAAAACAATGGCAAAAAGACGCAGAAAAGAGGTTGGCAGCTGGATATTTTATGTAAAATACTTCCCCTTCACCCCTGCTCTGACATTTTTATAAGACAAAATAAAATTTTTTATATTCAGCCGTGTCATTTGCTGTTTATTTAAGTAATAACAACCAAGCTCCCAGGCATTTCCTGAAGCAAACCTTCTGGTGGGGAGCGTTCGTGTTTTAACTGCTCATTAATCCCGCAGCGAATATCCTGCTTTGACACCATTATTGAGACTGCTATATGATCACTGTTGAGACTATAATGTGATCACTTAATGGTAGGTTGTTATTTTTCAGCACTTAATTATAGCAGGGTGCTTGTTGTGTGTCGCTAAAATTACTCCCGTGTAATAATCGCTGCTCTGAACCCCTTGTTCCCACTCGTAATTCTCAGTGTGTCGCTGCCTGAGTTATTCCCCCCATCTGCCTCACTCCTTAGCTGGCAATCTGGAAACAGGTGAATCATTGCTTTTATTTATTTATTTACTTATTTTTACATCTCTTGCTCCAAATGCACCTCAGCCATTTCTGAGCAAAGGGAGGGTGGTAAACATAGTAAATAGAAAAACATTTCTTGTACCGAGTTGTAAAAATTAGCCACTTTACATGGTTAGGAGGATTCTCTGCAAAAGGAAGGGCTGAAAGCTGACCCAAATTGTTGAGTTATTTACGGCACCTCTCCATGAGAGTGTTGGGACTCCTCTATAAAGCATCACTGCTTGGATCGTCCTTCCAGCTCATCCCTCAGACCCACTGCCCTTGTGATCCCATCCTTCCTCATATTCTAGGCTGCACCAAACAAAGGCTCCTTTTTTTTGACATTTTGACATAATTTTAACAAATTTTTGACGTTTGACAAGCTCCATTTAGCTGCATCCTATTGCATCCAACTGAGCTGTCCCATTTGTGTAGCCCTGGCAGTTCTCCCTGCAAGTGCAAACCCTTGAACACTGGTCTTCCTTAGTCATTCCCACTCTTACGCTTCCAAAGCAGACTGCAAACCAGACTGAAAGTCACTAATTTAGGGTTTTTTTATGTTTATCATCCTACGCTATTATTTCCCTCGTTTGGTTCCTCCACTTGCAGAGTTCCAGTTAGTTATGGGCTTTGCTTTGGGTCAGCACTACCTCATGCACCAAACCCTGATCCTCACCTGAAGTCCTGGTGACACCCACATAACTTCATAGACACAAGAATGTCGTTCAGATTTGCTTGTATTGGTAATTATAAAGGAACCAAAGAAGGAGCAGTGTGGAAATTTAGAAATATCAGTATGGAAATAAGGAAACTCTGCTATAACTTCTGCACGTATTGCCTCCTCAGCACAGAAGATGCTGAAACACAAGTCAATTTGGGCTGCAAAGTAAATACATGTATTATCGTCGATAATGGAAAAAGTCAACACTTTGTTTACCAATACATTCCCACTAGAAGCATATTGATCTCTTTTAAAATAAATGTCAGGGAGCAATGTACACACTTTCATTATGAGATGTGTTTTAATAGTATTTTAAAGAAAAATATGACCATTAGTCAGTGAATGTTACACAGGGGCTATATAGGAGCTATAGAGGAAAGCCATCCAGGAAAGTTACATAGAAGTTATATAGGAGCAGGGCAATCTGAAATTAAGCCAGGTTGGCAATCGCCAGTAAAGCATCTTTCTGTATGGAGGCTTCAGGCCAGCAATTTTATGATTGCACATTGGAATTGCTTAGTAGGGGACACAAATCCAGGGATTTGGTTTGGAATTGCAAATCCAGGGGACACAATCCAGGGCTTTGGTTTTACAGGAAGAAATGTAGATTGGAGACTGCATGTGGAATAAATGGACCTCAGGGTCCCATGTTGCACAGGAAGAAATTCACACTGCCACGGGTCTTTGCAGGGTAAATATAGCCCTGTTAAAGCTCCCTGTTCACAGATTGTGATTCAAAACTCACTGAGATTTGCTGAAACCTCCTTGATGACCGCAGAGAGGGCAGACTTGGAGAGAAGAGCCTGAGGAACCTGAATCAGGGACACCCGAGGCCAGAGCTGCTCTATGGGGCAGTCACACATCATCCTCATGCAGGAATGAGGGATCACGCATGAAAGCGAAACTCAGCTGTGAGTCAGTCCGTAGACACGAGTGGGTGGGATCCATTTAGGCACTGGCAGGTGCAAATAACGTGCATTTACAGTGCAAATAACGTGCATTCTTTAGACTGCCTTCCAGTCAAGGGGCAGAGCACGTGCTTCAGGGCTGCAATGCGGACATGCGTGCAAAAAATCTCAGAGAAATTGCATGACATTACATGCTAAAAAGCCTGTGATTTCCTCAAAAAAAAAAGCCCTCTGGGACTAACTGCTGGAGAGATCTGTACTGCCAATGCCCCAGGTCAGCTGAGATGAATCCCACCCTTGGATGGGGCAGTGCTGTTGCAGGAGGACCAAGGAGGACCTGGAACAAGGACAACTTCCATGACTCTGCAAAGGCCGCTCCGCCTCCGCACTGTTCAGCTCAGCCAAGGAATGTGTTTCCTTGGCTCTGTCTCCCTGTTCAGGGCTTAACCACCACTTCCTAATGCTGATCGCTGCACAGTTATCAAATGTGCAGGTCATATTGATTGTCTGAGTCTCTAAGCTGTTCCTTGGAGGTGGGTATTATTCTGTTTACTGAAATAGCGTCTTTATCTCCCGGTACCAAGCGTAAGCTGATTCACAGATCCCCAGATAATGTCTCTATCCAATGTTGATGCTAAAACATACAATGCTGTGCTCCAAAGACCCCTCTCGGGAGCTTCTTGTTCCTTCTCTGATTTCCATCTGCATTCCCAAACACAACAGCAGCAGTCACTACCTTTGTGGGAATGGTATGGATGTTTCCTAATAAACATCCTGGAGCTTTTGCACGAAAGGGAGTTCCACGGCCTCCAGACTGACATTTCTTGTCTGATAGGAGTCTCTCAGCCTCTCTGCAAGGTGAAGAGCAGGTCCAAAGAGCAGGTTTAAGCAGAGCTTGTGCTTTCCACTCACGGTGCTGCCCAGCTCAGGAGGAAATGGTCGGCCATCTGGGATATTGATATGGGATATTGATATGGGATATAGTGGTTGGTGGCCTCGTAACAGCCTTGAGGCTGCACGTGAAGCTCCTGCCCGTGGTCCAAGAAATGTCCAGGCCTGCTGCCCTTGCAGAGGAGCCGTTACAAGCCCTGTGCTGCCACAGTCTGTTCTTTAATAAGTGACGTGCTGAACTGGGGTTGTTTTTCTGGTTATTCTGCCCCAGCCTTTCCTCCCCTACTGCCTTTGCTTGCACTGGACAGTTGCACAGCAATGTTGCCAAGGAGAGGTTAAAGCAGCAGAAGAAAAACAGAAAAAGCCTTTTCCTATTTCTTGAATAAATCACAACAGGTTTTACATTTTAGCAATATTCATTAAACGGGAGAAAAAAACCAAACTCAAACCTCTCAACCTCTTTGAATTATTATGAGACACTGTTTCCTCCCGAGAAGCCCAGGGATTACACAGCAATATTCTCCTTGAGCCAAGCGTTACGCACCCGTGAGCAGCCGTTCGGGTCTCAGTTACGGTGGGAATCACCTCCAGGTTTGCCATGGGGCCGGGCAAGGGCAGTTGGATGGTCCAGGACCCAACATTGGGAATCTAATGATCCCTCTTTGGCTGCAACTCCGAATTGAAGCCCATAAATCCCCAAAAAGCAGAGCAGGGGGATCTCAGCTGCTTCCTTTTCCTTTTGCCTGTCCTCTCCCTCCCCACAGCATCCTCCTACCCTGGGTTTGCAGGGATGCATCCGGCTGAGCAAAGGCTGCTGCGCGTCTGGTCCAAGCAGGTCCTCAGCCTCCTGCTTCCAAAGCAGCTCCCTTTTTCAGGTCCACATATACAGCTGGGACGCGGCTGTCCAGAAAAGAAGCCAGCAGTGTATTAAACACAACACTGAGCTCATGGAGACAGGAGAAAAGCCCTGGATAGAGCAGAGCTGGGATTGCTGTGGCATTTAAGCTCCCCCAAGCTAGACCTTGCTGATACTCGTGCTGTTGGAGTTACAGCGATTTAAACAAGTGAGGAGCTAGTGTTCTTTATTACAAGTTTCTTTCACCCATAAAATTGCTTTAATCCTTTGCTAAGTCCTATAGCACGTAGACATTTGTGGCTGTACTGGAGTTAAAGACCATGAAATGATTAATCCTGGTTTAGTGGTCACAACTATTGACTGCCCTGTTATTTTCATATCCAAAGGATTGTTCCAAGATGGTTTCAGCTGCTTGGAGGAGATGGGAAGTGTTGGAGCAGGTGATTTCTTCCAACATAAATTATTCTGTGATCCCATGTCTCTGTTTAATCTGTCTATGATGCATCCCTGCATTCTGTGTGTGCTCTCTATGTAATTGTGTATCTTGCTCTGTATATTTTAAAATGTTTCCTACACACTAGTACTTTTGATGCAACCTCTAATAAAAAACTTGCTACTATGCTGTCATTATCTTGGGTTTTATTATACTAATTATGCTTTGCACAGCTATTCTGCCCAGTACAAGAGGCATTTGGAGAACTGGTTTTAAGCCTGGATTTAAACCCAGTACTTACTGGTTGGGCCTGTCACGATAGGAGGAACCAAAATGTGCTGATGTAATAGGGCAACCACCTTCCTTATGTGCACAAGTTTCACTCCTGCTTAGCTATAGGCACCTGATTAACCACACGTGCAGACACTGCTATGAATGAAAGCCAGGAGGGCCATTCATGCTCTTAATTACATTAAAAAAAAGGTTTTTTTTAAGTGGATAAAATGCAGATTAATAAATTTTGTATAAATGCTTGGCACCAGCTCCCAGAAGACCTATGCCTGTTGAAACCAAATTAGCCTGAGGTGGTTGAACAACAGGGTTTACATCCGTTCTGCAAACACAGTCCCTAGCCCATTATTAACTTGATTTAAGCAAGCATAATTTCATCCAGGGAACCCAGCAGCCTAGCCCGTGCCATACTTACTGCTGAATGCTGCAGCCCCAGTTCCCTTCTTGCTTGTATTACTAAGAAGGATGAGATCTGCTAGAGCTGATGGTGTTAGACCAGTGTGAAACTGGAGTGAGCTCCCTACACAGAGCCTATTTCAGAACGGGCAGCCCATCCTGTACTACAACACCATAAATACGGTTGATAAGAGCAAGCAAGGTAGGAGAGGGGAGAAAAGGAACTTTAGGAGCACTAGTACTAAGATGCTGTTATTCAAAAAGAAGCAGTAAGACCTTGAGATGAAAGCTGCCACTGAGAAAACAAGGAGAGCCCCAATACCAGATTCCTGCGTCTCTCTTCTTACGTTGTAAAAGTCACAATGAGGGTGTTGTTGCTTTCAGAGATATTTTTATCGGTCTTTATTTTCCCTGAAGGGAGGCAAAGCGCTGGCAACCATTAGCCCTAGGTGAGCGCTGGCGGGAGAGCTTGTGAACCAGTGTGGCATGGAAAGGCCACCAAATTGAGCACCCCAAAGATGTGGAGCTCCAGAGTTGTTCCTGTCGGGAATGCCAAGGAGTTGGCTCTGGAAAGGAGTTTACACTGCCTGGCTTTTCAGCAAGATGCTTTAATGTGCGGCTGCATCATGTCTTCAGCGGGAGTGACTCTCTTGAGAGCTTCTAATGAACACGCTGGATCATTAGCTTCATGCAGGGGCAGCTGCCGACACCGCAGCCACCGCAGGGGTGACTGTGCCAGACGTGCAAGCTCGAGGGGTGATTTGTGACACAGATTCACTGAAATGGGCCTGAAGGCCAGGGCCAGCATCTCTGGTCACTGCAGATTTTCTGCTTGTAGCCAGGGAAGGGAGTTTAGAAGACTGGTGTTCTCTCCCACACTGAGATCAACGTAGAGTCATCTCTGTCGAGAGCCAGAGAGAGGTGAGCTTGACGCAGGAGCCACATGGAAGGGAGAACTGGCAGAAATAAGTTCTCTACGGGTGCATCTGTGCTCAAGTCGCTCTGTTAACTGCTGGGATTGCCTCGCACAGTGATTGGGATTGTGCTGGGTTCGTGTGTGTTGCGGTGAGAAACGCGCTGCGGTTCCTGGAGTGGGGCCTGAGCTCTCGTTAGCCTCTCGGTCGGGGCGGCAACGCGGGGTGACTTGAGTTCCTGGGCGGTGAAAGTCGCCGCGTGGGCGGTGGAGGCAGGGGTTGATTATAGAAGGTGCTTGAAGGTGTTTCCATCCCTGCTGGATGAGTCAGACGGAGCCGGGCTGCATTTCCAGCGCGGCAATCGCGTTTCTTTACAGCAGCGTGGCCGGGCGCACGGCAGCACCCTTCGAATCACCTCCATAAGGGCAGCTCTAAGAACGTGGCACTTCCAGCGGGCATGGCACGGCTATCCAAGCCCCTGCGGAGGGGTGGCTGAGTCCAGGAGAAGTGGGGACAGCAGGGAGGTGTCCGTGATGCCATCTTCCTCCCTTCCCAGAGGCTCCTTCTCTGGAGATCTCCAACCCACCTGGATGGACCCTGTGCCCCTGCTCTGGGTGTCCCTGCTGGAGGAGGGGCTGGACTGGGTGATCCCTAGAGGCCCCTTCCAACCTCAACCATCCTGGGATTCTGTGATACTTGGCCAGCGTGGTCTGAGTCTGGCACCCACCACGGGGCTGCCAAGGCTTTAACTCCACGTGGCACCTTGGCACCAGCTGCAGCCCCAGCGCCGACACCGGAGGGGCAAGCGGCCGAGGTCAGACATAGCAGAAATGCCTCTGCGCGAGGAACGCTGAGCGTCTGGCGCTGCCCTGACAATACGCAGCCTGTCTCTTGCTGGTTTGTTTTGTTTTGGGCACACAAAACTGCCTCCCTTCCCTTTATCCCTTCCAAGAATGCTCCGCATAATCACGGCGACTCCGCTCTTTTCAGCCAGCGCTCCCCGCATTGTACCGGGCTCCCTCAATGATTCTGAATGCCTTTCCTTATCCTCTCCTTGGGCTGGGTTTTGCAAGGAAGGAGGGAGCACAGAGCTATTTTTGTAGTCTCTAGGCTTTCCCCAGACTGCATCTAACTTGCTATTGTTGGTCAATGATCTTTCAATTACTTACTACACGTGGGACTTTGGGCTGTTCTTGCAGAAAAAGGGCTGATGTATTCAACACACCCTTTCCAAAGAGCAGCCTGGGACTGGATGATTACACCACGCAGAAGCACCGATCACAAAGCCTTTCTTTTAATAAATAACAGCATTTCAGGGTGCAGTTGGCTTCCACAGTGGTGAATTTACCATTTTGCGGCAACTTTCAAAAGTGTTCGTCCCACTGAAGTGAATTTTCTAAAACTGAGGGTTGTTACCTTTTTTTTTTTGACTCCTTATTTTTCTTTTGTCTCTTCATACAATGCATTATTTTTTGTTACGAGGCTCAAAATTGTCTCAGAATATACCAGACTTTCACAAGAGAGGTTTTATAGAGGTTATGGCCCCGGGCTAAGATCCATTCTTCCAAAGTTCTGGCCTTTTGTCCCTGGCGTAGTGCGTAGTATCCAAATTTACATTTTTTTCCAAACAGTTGCTTCTGTTTTCTTTGTTATTCAACCCGAGGCAATCACAGGCTGGTCTTCAGAGCATGCACATCTTCCCTCTAAAATCAGGTGGATTTATGTGGGTCATATCCTTCTAAAAAGCTCTTTCAAGATCCGAATCGAAAACTGGAACACTCAGAATTGGTGGCAGTGGTGATAAAAGAGGCAGCTCGAGGCAGCTGGATGCTATACGTGCTGTTCTGAGTGACATTTTCTAAACTTTGGATCCCATAAAGAAAGCCAGCTCAGGCTTGGCTCCTATCTATATAGAAAATCGACAAGAAAAAACAGAGGTGGAGCAGGAATACTCCACATAACCCAGGCACTGTCGTGCTTTTGGCCAAATTGGGATTGATTCAGCGGCCCTTCATTGTGTTATGGAACAACATGCAGCAGACTAGCATATCTTTTGAATGAGATATAAAACCAAAGCCCTAAAATCCTAAGATCTGTAAAACTTTACTGGGCTTTGCAGAGAAATATGTCAGTGTAACCAAAGTCCACACTGGTTAGTTATAGTCTCACTAGCCACAGTTCCCACCACAGCTCTGTAAGGCTGCAATATTCTTCATTTTTTTGTCCTTATCTGTGTACTTCTAAAAAGATTCTGTTACTAGTTTACCTACCCTGAAAATGAAAAATTGAAAGCATCTGTAAAAAAAGATAATTTTTCAAGTATTCATCATTACTGGCCTGCAAATCTGTCAGACTTTTGTTCCTTGCAGCACCTTTTTCACTGCATTTCATTTCTTATTAAGTATATTTTCTAAAAGGTCTGGTAATTACATTCATATCTGAATGAAGGAAAAAGAAAGGTCAAACTAGACCTCTAGCAATCTCCCAGTTTATGCATAAACGTTCTGCAATAAGAGGATGTGTGTTGTCAAACATGCTCACCGCAGGATTTCCAGGTGGGTGGGTAGAAAATAGAGGGTTTCTGAGCTCACTCCCACTGTTCTTACACTTGTGTCAGCCGGGGAGCTTCAGTGGAAACGCTCTTCATTTGCATGACAGGAGCAGAACCTGTGCCAGCATGAGGGAGACCTTATCAGAGAAAGCAGAAGAAAACAAAAGCGACTTGTTTGTAGCAAATCTGTATTCTGGAAGGGGGAATGAGCACAATCAAACAAGCCCTTCAAATGACCCAGACAGTGTTTTGAAGGAAAGTCACGTGGCAGTTGTTAAATGTAGGGTTGGCCAAGCAGCGACTGAGTATTTCAAGTAAGAATAATTGAGTCTGGGCCACAACCTGCAGCATTTAGACTCAGATTTCTTGGAAGTCTTAGAGATGAAGTGGAGAGGGAAGCAAAGCTCTGGGAACTTGTTTCTTGTTTTTGTTTAGAGTCATCTTTGTTGTCTGTTCAGCCTGAAATTGTATTTAATAAGAGCTTTAGACCACACAGTAGCCGCTCTGTGGAGTATCAGGAATTTATTTCTTGCTGTTTTCTTCTGCGTGGGAGGCTGGGAAATCTATTGGGACACAAGGGGTCACACACAGCGGTCACACACAGGGCTGTAGCAGGGGTACTCATTGCCACAGCTCAGGCTGTCCTAATGGACACAGTTTTGGGGTTTCCTGGGGATATCCACAAGCAGGACAACAGAAAGGACCTTCAAGAAGAAGGATGGGCCCGGGAGATGCTGAGGCATTTGGGGAGATGGGGCAGAAGTTTCAAAGGGAACAGCACATGGGATGAGGAAGAGAGGAAATGTCAATGCTGGGTTATGAGCTAATTTGGAGTAGCTAGTTCTAGGCCCCTGGGAAAGGAGCTATTTCTGGACTTTGGTTTCTATGCAGGAAAAGGGCTACTGTGAAACAGCGCGTCTCACCGGAAGGAAAAATACATTTATAATGCGGTGTTATGGTTATGACTTCATGTGATTTTTAACCCCCAGATACGGCTGTGGCTCAATCCGACTGAGTCGCAGAGATAAACAGCGACCAGCTTCCCAGGGCAGCTCCGCTGTTTACACATCTGCGATATCCAGCTCTGCTGTGACTCAGCCAGCAGCAATGATGCCCTGACCTTATTAATATCAATGGGAGTCTCCTCAGCAAGGGCATAATTTCCCCCCAGAGGCCAATTCATTAATTAGCATCTCTGGCTATCCTGTCATTGGGCAGGCGAAGAGGGCAGCAACTTGACTTATAAACCGCGCAAGTATGTGCTGAGTAAAGATGCACTTAATTGTAAGTGTAAGGGGAACATATAGAGCCATGAAAGTTCAGTGACAGGAGCGAAAGGGGTGAGTGCAGCTCCTCTCCGCAAACATCTTCAGCTCTAGTGGGAGCTGCTCATTGCAGGCTCTTCTCTAAGATGAATTTCAAGGGAATTTCAAGGTTTCTTTCATGTGAGTTGCTGATTTCAAAGAGTTGCACAAAGTTGTGTGATAATCACTTGAAAGAGCTGGTCTAATGACATTTTTTTGGCCTTGATAGCCCTCCCTCAGTGTAATATTTTTACTGTGTATGATTTACAAAACACCATTGTCCTGTTGTGCCTGTTGCCAGGAAAGGGCGTTTTAATCATTCTCGTATGTCTGTTATTAAATATTTCTCCTTTTCAAAACAAAAATAGCTCGGCCTGCACTTTGAGCTAACCAAACTCCTCTCCTTCCAAACCACATTTGCACGCGGGCACATTGCTTGCTAACAAAAAGATCCAGGATTTTCCAACATTCTTTGCATGTTAAAATTGACCAGATTAAAACTTAGTTTAACAATAATGATCTCCCGGAGTTAATGTTTTATGCAAACAGTAACAAGGGCACAGTCTGCTCGGTAACAAGGTCAGAAAAGATTTTTTCTATTGTGCAACACTCACGGATGTTAGTCCTCGCTGAAGAATTACGGATTGGCCGCTGCTGGATGACGACTGGCTTGTCATAACGTGATAACTCTCTCGCCCTGCTTTCATTTGCTAGGTGAACTTGTGGGGATGAATTGATTCTTCCTAAATCAAAAATTTAAGACAATTAAAATTTGCTTTCTAACAAACAAGCACCCCTTGCACAGAAGTAATGTGTTAGCTATTTAGTAGAAAACATTTTAAGGAAGTGTTTAATACAGGAAAAGTGGTTGGGAGAGACACAGGGGCATTTGGTGTCTTTCATTAGACCAATGGGCTTAGGTGGAAAAAAAACAGGGATTTTGAGCCCCGAATGCCATCTTGAAGTTTGACATAGCTGCAGCTAAGACCTGAAGTCTGGGACAGGAATGACTGCTCCAAATGCTCTCCAGCCGTGTTAACCAACGCTGTCACTTGTATTCTCTTGTGCAACAACTGGTTTTGCATGGCAGGAAAAGGGTGGCCGGTGTTGTGAAAATACAAGTGTTATTCTTGGTAATTGCAGAGGAACACACGCAGAGCGGGGAGAGACTGAGCAGAAAACAGAGGAGATATTTCCAAAGCAGAAGGCCAGGCCAAACCCAGGCCCAGGTCATCCTAGCACTCCATTACCAAACTTAGCTTTGGATCTCACTCCTTGCTGGGCCTAAAACAGGAAAGACAAAATATAAGAGCGGTGATTTTGCCAGATACTTCACTGACAAGACTGGGTGCTTAATCGCCACTTTTAGACTTGTTTTCTATCCTTTTTCCTCAATACTTTTTGTTATCCCTGCTAATAACTCACTTTAAGAGTCATGGAAACTCCCACTTCTGTGGTGCTCACACAGGCTGGTGCTACTTGGATTTCTGGGTATTGAGGAATTATTTAAATACAGCAAGTTGCTCATTTCCCTGCAGACTGTTGTCTTTGCTTTACTGTACATAAATCCTGCTCTCCCTTTTTTTTTTTTAAGGGAAAATGTGCACAGCATCTCTTCTCTGCCCCTTGATTTTACAAATATTCCTTCCACAGATGTTGACATTTAACACAAGGTACCAAATTAACCCAAAGCGCCAAATTAACTCCTTGAGCAGCTCCGAATACCATCAAACCAACTAGCAGGGACAGACTGAAGGCAGCGTTTGCCCAGGGACTCCCCAACACCTTCAATATTCCTCAAATAGCCCAAATAAATAAAAATATTATTAAAAGTTTTGCTGATTTCTTAGAGTATCTTCCTGCCGCCAACGGCCTCTCCCCTCATGGTCTCTCCCAGGGTCTCCCTTTTGGCTTTCAGTGGCAGAATGGATGATTCCCCCCGGTTTTGGGGAGGAATTTGGGACGAACTGCGAGGAATTTCCACCACAAAGGCGCAAACGCCGCACACGCGTGACTCGGCGGTTGTTTTGGCCGCCGTTTCCCCTCACAACCCGCGGCCGCACGCGCTGTGGGCAACGGGCGCCTCGGCCGCCCCGTCCCGCCGCGGCCGCCCCGAGTCTCACTCCGCTGCGGAGCCAGGAGTCTCCCCCCAAGCGCCCGCGAGCCGCCGCGGGCTCTCCGGGCCGGGGCTTGGGGAGCGGCCGTTAGGGGTCGGCAGTGCCGCGCTCGGGCTGGGGGCC
>JAWLRI010000787.1:1497154-1542855 GCA_034781795.1 Crypturellus tataupa
CCCAATGTGGGGCGACACAGCCGGGTTGGGGGGCGCAGTATGAGTGGAAGCTCCGTGTGTCCCTGTGTGTGAAAGGCCATGGAGAGTGTTTGGGGACCCCCCGTTTGGGGACAGCCCGTTTGGGGACCCCCGTTTGGGAGCCCCCACGGGGCCACGTCTGGGAGCAGGGAGGCTGTGGGGCCCCCCAGGGCTGCACGAGATGGGGGGGATTTCGAGGCAAACGGTGAGGATTTGGGTGCTGGGCTCAGCAGGTGGGGACGGGGATGGGGAAGGGAAGGGCTGGGGGACTCCAGCGGTGGCCGTGTTGACACCGCGATAAATGCACAGGGAATTATTAAATTGTGGGGACACAATTTAATAATTTAATAATGGGGAGAGCGGGGGAGCAACGGGTAGGCATAAGGAGGCCTTGGTTTTGGTTAGGGATGAATTGCATAGGGGAGCAAAAGTGGGGAGGAAAAGCACCGTGGGCAGCACGTGGGGAAGCCCTGGAGCCGGGATGCGAGGCTGGGTTGTGCGTGGGATGTTTCTCCCGTGGGATCATGGTTCGAGGGTCACTTTTGCACTCCGCGGAGAGTTTTATTTGCAGCAGAAGGGGGTTAGGGGGGGTGGTTGCTTCTGCTTCGGTGCTGCGGGCTCCGGCGGCGAGAAAGGCAGCGGCTCTGCGGTGCTGGGTGAGTTCTGTGGGCAGGGCCCGTCCTTGGAAAAGAAGGAAGTGGAAAAATCGTTGTTCGAGGTGGTGATTTCTGGGTGAAGGAGCCTCGTTCACAAAGCACCGGCCACGCTTTGAGGAGGAGGGCAGCTGTGCCCATAAGCTGAACACGTTGAGGCAGCCGGCTCTGGGCGCTGGTGGGTTTAAGGCTTCCTTGGATCGTCTGTAGGGAGGGTCCGTGGATGGTCCCTATCCCCTTCTGAAAGGGGATAGGGAGGAAACCACCGCTGACCAGGCAAACCCTGGAGGGCAAAAACTCCCTTTTTGATGTTCCCAACCAGTGGGATAAGAATTTTCCTCCAGTTGAGAGAGACCATTGTGAAACAGCCACTTAGCCGTTACTTTCCTGGAGCAGTGTCAGTATATTGGTCGTTTTAAGGGGACTTTGAATAAGGACAGAGGCCTCTTTTCTACGTGGCTGAACTGCTACAGCTGAGCAACAAAAGAACTGGTCTATGCTCCCTGCAGATTGCTCTTTTTTGCCTCTTGTCTCTGTTTTCATAAAGCCTTTTGTTTCTTCTTGTATCATGGAATCCCTAAGGTTGGAAGGGGCCTTTGGAGATCATCTAGTCCAACCCACAAATACCTTCCACTCTAAAATTTAGGTGTAAAGTGTCATGCATATTCCTCTCTTTAGGTAGTTTATTTATCTGTTTTATATGTTATTTATTTATTTATTTATTGATGAGTTGTAGTTACCAGTATTTTTTTAAGTGTTGAATTCGGAGGAAAATACAAGATTTTTTTTTTTTTTTTTCCCCATGTTTGGAGTCTTTGCTGTCACATCCCTTAAGTTTACTGTCTCCTGTCATAAATGACTTAAAAGCTCTCTTTGTGTTTGTCGAGAGCTTGGTTTTTAAAAGGCTTGGCATGTAATTAGATGCTGTAGGTACAGCTGGGAAGTACAGAAGCAATGAATGTGATTTTATAACTGTGGTGTATTCTGCGTGTTTATCTGCTTGCCCGTGAAATGTAATTGTATTTGGCATGTTAATCTTTCTGTCCTTATCTAGATGTTTGATTGCTGTGTTTATGGCCTTGACTTTTACATTTATGTTCAGCACTGGGGTTGTCGTGATACAACTTCTGCTTCGCTCGCTTGCTAAACCCTCAGATCCTCTTGTGTTGTAGAGGAAAATGAATATCTTAGCTGGATGTTGCAGTCTGATCTTCCACCCGTGCTCTACATTGAAAAAAATCTTTATTTTTAGTGCAGCAAGGACTACAGTGAGCAATCCTCAGGTGCACTGTTTTCTCTCTTGTTTCACCCAAACCTCAACGGAGGGGATGGCATGCAGCACAGCCCTGTGCCAGTGCAGATTGGGGTTTTCTAAGGATTTGTGCTCCTCTGTGATTTCTTGAAAGGTAAACGGGTTGAGAGAAATGTGCTCGCATGTTGTTTCGCTTGCGGTGAATCTTTGTTGCTGTAGGAACAGCTTCTGAGAAAACTTTGACCTCTCCACAGATTAAAGATAGTCTGGAGGAGGCAGAAAACTGAGTTATGAGCCATAGTCAGGGTTTTAACCATAATCTTCATTCTGTAGCTTCTTTGGGTGACTTTTTTTTTCAGGTGAGGAATCAGCCAGCTCAGATTTTTAAAGGTAAAGCCTAAAACGTTGCTTTTACGGAAAGCTGAAGTGGAAAATAAAGGCTGTGCTTGATGTGCTCGTATTCTTGATGTGTGTATAAACCTCTGACCGGGTAATACGTTTACTGGAGTTTCCTGTAGGCCGATGGCTTCAAGTTGTCAGTGTTGGCAGGGAGGACTATCCCTGCGCTCTGCTGTGATGGATGAGGAATCCGCGAGTCAAACAGATACGGATATTCACCGGTTTGAGGCTGTTTCCCCAGTCCACAGGGTGCTGTGAGCTTGGAAACGACAGGTCCCTCGAGGCACCTTCCTTAGCTCCGTGGCACAAGCCCTTGTCCTGCTGGAGCCGAGTGTTTTCACCTGGCTCCCCGATTCGCAGACAGGGAAGGGCTGTTGAGAGAGGTAAAATAGATCTTTCAAAGTGACCACTATTTTACAAAGATTTGTTGGCCGCAGGTTCTAGGGGATCGGATTAACAAATTCAAGAGTAGTGCATGACTTCCAAAGCAGTAATCGCACCCAAACTGTGTAGATCTGCTGATGGGCGATGTGATGTGTGATTCTGGGTGGAGGTATTAGTGGACTTATCATTTTGAGCGATATGATCAAATAGTAAATGGTTCAAAAAAGTGGGTTTTGTGTGTAGAGGCACAGGTTCTTTCATAAAAAAAGTAGTATTTTGGTTTCTGTTTTGGAGGTGAGAGATGGACAGTGCTAAACAGTGCCATGCGACAGATGGAGAGGAAATAAAAGAATACAGCATACCTCTTAAAACACCTTTTATTAATTTAATGGAGGCAGTTATAGGCTGCTGATTGGACTTTATTAAAGAGTGTATAGTAGAAAGATTTCCTTGACCAAAGAGTATTAAAGTAAAGTAGAATTTTATCCCTTGAAGATTTGGACAAATCAACTAACTAGTAAAGAGCTGTCTCAGTTTCTATCCTTAAATAAATGGGAACTTCTGGTAAAAAGCAAGGATCCACAAAACATTGCCTTTAAAAAGCTATCTGATACAGCCTAATGTTCTAGGAAAATCAGAAAGCTACTTAATATATTTGAGGATATTGGGAGTTTAAATTAAAGCAATTTATTGAAGAGCTTTGATTAGATTTGGGTGCTGTATTTATTCCCGATTCCCATTCCTCTGAGAAAAGCTTGCTCGGATGGTGTGCACTGTTTTTCCTTTTTGCTTCTTTGCTTGTTTTTAGAAAGTTATGTGAGTAGGGGGGTATTTGAATGTTATCACCTGTAAAGAATGTACTGGAGAGAGAAACATAAAATTGTATCTGTATATACAAGTGTGTGTGTGTGTATATATATATATATATATGTGTGTGTGTGTGTGTATACACACACACATTTATGTGTATTTATTTAAATGCCCTGTTCATTGCTGAAGAAACCCCTGGCTAACATTTCATCCTAATTCTCACTGTTTTGTTGTTACCTTTAATCTCTACATGGACAGCCCGATATATTGCTAAGGTTGTTCTAACAAGCGAGGTTCATCCTCAAAATGATGCAGTCTTTCGGAATATCTGAAGTGTGCAAAAAAAAATGCAATAAAGATTTGACTTGTGAGAGTTTTTTAAAGCTTTTTAAAGCTTGTGTTTGCTTTAAGCAACCTGCTTTATAGAGCCAAAACCTTCAAATTTGGAGCAGTAAGTCCCTGCTGCGCAGACCAGGTCCTTTCTGTCATCTCTGCTTCACACGTCAAACACCTGAACTGCTCAAACCTTAGTTTTTCAGAATTATTGACGTGCCTCTGCTTTGAACGTGTGAGCAAGAGGAGTATCATCCTGCTGCTGTCCTCTTGCCCAGCCTCTCTGGGAGCTAAGACCTCTGTGAACAGTATAGGTAAAGGATAACATTCCTGATTCCAGGAAAATATCACTGCCTCAGGCTGACTGTAAATGTCTCCTTTTCTTCCCCAGTCAAAACTGAAGACTTTTCTGACCATTTCTGTCTGTTGGTTTAGACATCACAGTGCAGCTGTCTGAGCCAGTTTGGCAGGAGGTATCTGACCCTTTTCTAGGTTTTCCCATTATTTCACAATCTCAGTTGCTGTTTTCATTACAAATCCAAAATAAACTCGTGTCCAACTGGGTATTCATTGCCACTGTAGTCCATTTGCGTTTAACATGAATGACTAGGTTGAAATATCACCAAATTACTGAAGTTAGTACTGTTTTCACTTAAATGGCCATTTGTTTAAGGCTCTCAAAAGGGCTGTGACCAAGTGATGCCTTTATTGTGCACCCTGTTGAAGTTAAGTAACATTTGCAATGCCTCTGACGGCTTTCTCTTTGCTGGCGTGTTGCTCTGAAGCATTTATGAGCAACTGGAGTTAAAACCATGAGCTTACTGCGCAAAACATGAGTGTCCACGATGATCCGCTCTGAAAATCTTCTTTATATTGAGGTAATGACACAGCTGACCAAACCGTTGTAGCATTGCATTCATTTATGATACCCTCGGGTGCTCTTTTGTGCTTCTTGAAGAATTTTTGCCCTTTGAAGTTCCAAGCAGAGTAGTAGGAATTAACTCCTTGATCTAGTAGAACTTCTTTCTTCATTCAAGATAGTCTCAGCAGCTAGTGCTTTAGGACCCCTGAAATCACCTCTTTTAAAACACAACAAAAGGAGCAGAAAATGGGAGAGAAGAATATTTGATTTTGGAGGTAAAGGAGTCTTGGTGAAGGAGGAGCAAGTCACAACATGTTCAAATTCACTCCTAAGGAGAAACACTGCAGTAATGTTATTACAGCACTTTGTTCCTGTGTAGCTGTGTCTTAAGATCTACCCCTGCAACCACTGCCGCATCCTGAAAGCGGGGCCGGAAGATCTGATAATCGATAATGGAGCACAGAAGGGAGATGATAACTTGTGGTTGCACGTGGCTTTGAATAGAATAGCTGGGAAGTCCCTGAAATGCTGAGCTCGTCCTGACGGTCACTTTTGGCTTCCTGCTTTTGTCCCCTCTCTTTGTTTTTGGCTGATCTACATGAATTCCCTTAGGGTCTACTCGAGTTTGTCCCTAATGCCCATCCCTCCCTCCTCTTAGAATAAATATTTACTCTTGTATCTGTGGTCGAGCTGAAATGCAGGTTAGTGCAGGTTTTGCAGCGGATGAGTGCGCTTGAGGGCTCCCTTTTGGTTTGTAGGACCCTAAATCCTTGTGATTCCCAAGGTGGGAGGACACCAGCTTGATTGCAGAGAGCTCAAATCTGTAGGGGTGTAAGAGAGCTTAATTGTGTGCTTGATATTAAAATCTTCTAGGGTAAATTTGATGTATCAGAATGGAAAGCTTAGGCTAGGATAATGTTTTAGCTGAGCACCCTGCAGCGAAATGAGAGTTTTCGGTTCTTGGCCAGGGCACAATGTGGATGCAGGAGCAAATTGGCTCAAGAGGGGCTCTGGGAGGCGAGGAAATGCAGACACTCGAACAGAGGATATTCCAGCACTCACAATACCTTTTTCTTTCTGCAATGCCTGTGGACCTGCAAAACTAGCAGCGTTGCCATCTACACACTGATTGCCTTGGACTTCCTTAATACGTGTCACAAAACAATCCCACCTAGGAGCTGTCATCTCGTGGAGATCCCGAGAGTGCTGTGTTAGGAAGGAGCGTTATCCGCAACGTCCTTCAGCGCTGACCAGTGTAGCTCAGCAGTTAGTGGGGACTGTTGTACCAGGTAGGAGTGCGGATAGGAAAATACTAGTCTTTCTATTTTGTTCTTTGTATTTCCTTTCTTTTCTTATCCTTTCATCTTACTTTTTGGGTTTTCTGTAAGCTGAAATGACACAAAATAAGGAAGGCTAAGAAGAAAGAAAGAAAAAAAAAACCTCCTTTTCCCAAGAGTTTCTTGTTAGTATTTGTATTGCATGAAAATTTAATATCTTCTTCCAAGGTGATGCGTGCCTGCTTAAAGTATGAGAAGCTCAGCATGGATAAATTAGCATTTTTATAAACTCATTTTATGAACTCAGGTGCAGAAGGTGAGAACTATCTTTTTCTTTTCAGCAAAAATAGCTTTTTTGGTGTTTTTTTTTAAACTATGCTATTTTCATTGTGAAGTGAAAGAGTAAAATGACTGTGGCATCAATTACGGTGCTTTATCAACAGTTATAAAGCTGTAGCGGATTTATTCCTGCTGCTTTTCACTTGTTGGTCCGGCTCTCAACAACGTTACACCGACAGTGCGTTTAGCTTCGGTGAGTTACTGCTGCTATAATGTATGGCCAGCTGTGTGTTGAGCAGTGATTTTCTGTCCTGTTTTTTGTTCTTCGGTGACTCTGTGCACGTGGTCGTTATATCCTCCCTTTCACGGGGTTGTAATAGCCCGAGTGTTGATGCTGTGGCTCAGTTGCCAGATGCTTTCGCTGCAGTTGCCTTATCCGGAGAAAATGTTTAACTGAGGTTCTCCCTGCACGTGGCATTTGGATTTGGTGGCTTGTTGAGCCTTGGATGTGTTTCACTTCTTTCCAAATGAGTTTTTCAAGGTGGTTTTGCAAAGGCCTTTTGGTTTCTCCCCTGAAGCTCCAGGCTGCCCGTTTAATGATTGACCCGCAGGGCTGATACCCACGAGAGGCACCTGCTTTAACAGCCACATTGGGGCTCAGTGCCTCCTCTGCCCCTGGGGAAGCAGCAAATGTGATTCAGAGAAAAAGTTTTAGTCACTGGAAGGTTAAAGACACAACATCGTGTGTGTTTGTAACGCTGACAGTGCCACTCAGTGCAGCAAGGGAATAAAAATAAAGGGGGGAAAAAAAAGAGATCTTATCAGAATTGTAAGCAGACATGAAAACTTGCTGCTCTGCAGGAAGAAAGGTCTTGAATTTGCAAGTAATATGTCAGGAAATAATTAGTTTTGGAGTTACTGATGGCTCTGTGTTACTTTTTTTTTTTCTTCCAAAATGAGATTAGGAGCTGGCATAACTGCACGGTCAATTGCTTATTTTTTCTAATAAAATTTGAACTGAATTTATTGTTGTGCGAGATATACGCTGTGCTTTGAGAGGCAGTTATTTATAGAGCCTGCGTGCGTGCCTGACAGGGTGCTAGTGCATTTTTGTTAGTGGATTGATTTATTGCATTCAAACACAACAGAGGGAGATCTTTAAATTTAGGTCAATCAGTGTCTGTTTCTCAGAAGTGCAGGTTGCAGAGATGCTTTAAAGTCGGTGTTTTTCATTCTGGGAGCGGTAATGGGTGTTTAAATAGGCCCTCCCTTAACTGTTGGAGGATGAATCATTTTGAGGAGGTGTGGAAGTGGTTCAAAGTCAAAAACAGAACTTAAATTCCTGCCTGTGCACCTGTTCTTAAAGCATCCGTTATAATGTTGTTGGTTGCCCTCTTTCTTCTAGTGGGTATTGCTGAGGTTTGTATAGTGGATATATCTGATTTTATATCGTGAGCCTAAAGAAAACTCAGAACTATGCAGAACTTAGTAGTATTAAAATAATACTTCTTGGATCATCTGCTGCTGTTCTTGGAATTGTTGGGAAAACAGACAAGCGTTGGGTCAATACATGTATAATTCCCTAACGCAAATGGCAGAGCTAGCAATTTGTGTGCAGGGTTTTGAGTGTAAAAGGAGAGGGATTTGGGTTTCTGGTGGAAAACAACAGTGTGTCATCCAGCTGTGATGACTTAGGAGCCTGTAACTTTTCTAATGGCACCTGAGGAAGAGTAAAAAAAGGCAAGGGCACTCCCCTCCTGCAAAGACAAAAGGAAAGAATGAAGAAAAGATGAAATTTAGACTGTATTTACCAATATAAAATGTGGCAAGGCATTTCTTCCAAAACCTGTGTGAAGATCAGACCAAAATGGGTTGCTCCAATTTGGGTTTTGAATCGTATCGTTGGGCAGCTACGTGGTGATGTTGGCTGACAGTGGCCATAGGTGACTAGAAAAGGACATTTGTTTTCTCTTCAGTCCTCCCAGAACTGTGTTTAATCATTCGAGGTTGTCTGCATTTTGCTTTGCAAGGCTTTATGGTGTTGCCTTCGAGTTCATAGGATGTAATTCCCTTGAGAGGAAACCCCCTCTCAATTTTAGGACTCAAAAAGAAATGCAATTCATGGGAATCATCCAATCTTCTTAGTATGATTCCCCTATTTATCAAACAGGGCCAGCTTATTTATATGTTTAAAAGATATTATGATGCTGATATTATTTACACAGGAATTTGGGGGTTTTAAAGTGTATTTTAATGGCTGATTTGCATGGCAACAGGCATCCTGCTTCTTTTAGTCTATTCTTAGAATAATTCTATCCTACTGAAGAAATGTGGTTAATTTTACTCTAAATATGCCTGAATCGGCTTAACTGAGTGTTATGGAAAAGGATATTGTGTGTTAAAAGTGATCAAGTTTAACCGTGATCCTAGTTTCTGTATTCAGTGCTGCAGGAAGCTGCGATATAGAATTAAAAGGAAGAAAAGATCATGCAGAAATCGTGTTATCTGATCAAAACCAGCCCACGTATCGGATCAACTTCCATCCTCCACCGAGGAAGTCCTTGTGTTTCAGGTCTAGGAAGGTTTTAGAATGCTGTAGACAAAGCTTGAATTGCTATAGTGTCCTGTAACAGAATAGTTTTGTGCATCGTGTGTCCCTAAGCAACAAGTTTCACACTTAGATTTAAGTGTAATTAGGTGTGGGAGGTTTCCCTCAATACGGGAGGAAGTTCACTGCTGTAAATGGTATCTGGGGTTTCTCTGTCTGATCTAAACAAAAAAACCTATTCGTTCTGAGGCCAGCAGAATTTAGTTTACCTGTGGGATAAGCACAGTACGAGGTGCCATGACTAATAAACAAACTGAACTTGAGAACCCCTATGGGAATCTGGGGCCGCGATGAGCTCGCAATGAGCTAAAGATTTATTAGAGGTCAGGATTGTGACTTGGCACGGGTTGCTTTTACTTTAAATTTAAATTAAATTTTGAAAAAAAGAAATCTGATAGCTATAATTTTAATGGGGTTAAAAATAAGTATATGCAGTGACCTTCTGGCGCTGTGACAGAGGCCCTTCTTTCTGTTAATAATTTAGAGGGGCAGTTGTTCCATAGAAGAGAGTCTTTCTTAATGGAGTGTCTTTATAAGCTTTTTCCCTTGGTTATACATATCCAGTATTAGCTCTTGAATATATAGACAAAGTCTTCAATAAAACAAACTGGAAAAGATTGGCCTTGATTAGTCTTGCAGTACTGTAAACCTCTGTGTGGAATGGAAATAGCATGAGCCGTAATTCCCAACTTCTTGGATTGTGGTGGGGAATGTTCTTTTCTCAGTTAGCTTTGGGTCTCTTCAGTGTAAACCACTCCTAGTCCAGGTGAAGCTGTTCAATTACCTGGGTGTGGATTTAAAATTAAAATTATCCAAGTCACTTCATGTTCCTTTGTACGTGATGGAGTTGAAGTGCAAGGAATAAAGCCGAGGTCCGCGATGTGCAAGTTTGCTCAAGGTCATTTTGAGTTCCTGGAAAGCAAAGCCTAGAACGGAGGTTTTGATGCCCTAACTCATTTCCTGGGTTCTGAACAAAAGTGTTACCAAAATTGTTTCAGTACAGCTTTTTCAGGGCTTTATATGACACACAAGGTTTATATTAAAGTACACTGTGAATTTAGGAAGCTACTTCGTTGAGGAGAGAGAGAGGACACCAAGAGATTAATTCTACAGAATTTTATTCAAGATCATTTGCAATATTTTATGTGTAATACCAGCCATGTCACACAAATTTTGTGATCAAAGGTCATTCTGATCATATAGAAAACATCTGCAAGACAAACTTACTGGCACTGATACTGTTTGAACACTTACATGTGCAGCAACCTAAACCCTAACATTTCACCTGTAACGTTTTTGCATTAAACCAGATTTGGGATCCAAAAATACATCTTCAAGAGTTATGACTTGCCTTTGAGGAAGACTATCCATAGAGTACATAGGAGTAGACCGTGTAACATAGGCCCCCAACTATTTTAGGTGGCTGATGTTAGCTGATGTATCTATGTGGTCCTCAGCCTTATCCATCTTCGGAAATATTTCTTCAGGAGCTTTGCATTTGCAGATGAGGCCCCAGAGAGTATCGTGTTGTTTTTCCTCCTATTTTAGCTCATCAGTGATGCTGAAGACAAATTTGTGGTGACAAAGGGCATTGAGATTGAATATGATGAAAAGAAGTATCTGTGGATCAGGTGTTTTGTTCCTTTACATAGTCAGGATTTGGACCTTCATCCTTGTTTTTTTTAAATGAAGTTTCAATTGAGAAGGCCATAGCACACTTTGTCAAGATAATTAATGTAGGGTAGAATTATAGGATTGATTTATGAACTGCTTAACTGCTTTGAAGTCTAATTGATTGAGTACAACAAATAGGTGTTTTCAGTCCTTGTAGACTGACACAGGAGGGTTTCAGACTTCCAAACCAATTCCGAGTCTTATCCGTCAATTTAAAATTGGGAATTGAGAGCTATTTTCTATACCGCTGTTTTGGGGAGTGCAAGGTTCTTTCCTGAGCTAACTGTTAATGCTCATCATAAGGACTGGAAATGAGAGCGTGTTTATGTATATGTGATGTTACTTATTTGTGCTGTAGGAGTACGTAGAAACCCTAGTCATAACATTTAGATCATCTTCCCCTTAAGATATTCAATGTTTTACATCTTCGTGATCGTTTGTATCAGCAGAATTCACTTTCGCTGGTTCAAAACAGATTTTCAGGGTTTTTTATTGCTATTCTTTTTTACCTTAATGCCTTGGTTAGATTTTTGGAAGTCCTGTTATCCTCTATAGCCTTAATTCATTTTTGAAAGCATTTCTATGTGAGTGGAAATCAAAATTTGCTCTTAGGCAGGTAGGCTTTTAAGAATATTTTTAAAAATCAGGAGAGTGAACAGCTGATCATTGCAAGTTACATTAGTTTGATTATAAACCAAGTCTTTCCATTGCCGAATAGCAGTGTGGACCTGCCTGTATTTAAAAAAGGGCTGCACAACATGATCTGCTTAACTACAGGCCTGTCAATCTGACCTTGAGAGTAAAAAGGGCTTTAGAGCATATGTTAAAGAAGAGAATAAACTGGAGACAGATGGAAGAGGCCAGCGAGGTTTGCCATTTGTATGTCATGCTCTTTCAAATGGGATATATCTTCGATAAGAAGAATATGGTGTGCATGGGGGGATGTTTTTAAGCCTCCTTGGGATGAGGACACCTGTAGCAGGTAAAAGCTGCGTGGACTTGGGAAGCTACATGGAATATTATCGGAGCAGAGAAGTTGGACGCTGTTGCATGATGTGTAAAGACGTCTTTGGTAAGGTAGGGAAATTGTCTTACATTGACCACCAAGTTCATCTCTATTCTGTGGCTTCTGCTGACATAAAATTAACCAGCTGCTTCTCAAAGGAGAGGTGTTGAAGGGCAGCAGATGATTAGCTGTTAAGTCCATAGATTTTTGTTTAAACAGAAGCATTTGGTGGGAAGTTGGAGTTGGAACCTCCTTAATGTTTTTGTTAATGGCCTGGGGTGATGTGTTTTGGTTGCATTTGGTGATGACCTTGTTGGGAAGGATTTGCAAAAAACTTCCATTACAAAGAATTGGTTGGAAAAAGGTGCAGAAACAGGAGCTGGGGCATGAATGGCTGTTATTTGGCAGTGTTGCTTTTTGCATAGAGGTGGAGTAAAATACAAAAGCAGTGAGGTGAAAGAGGTAAAATGATACCCGTAAAGCACTGGCGAGAGCCTCCTTAGGATAATGTTGTATATTTCTAATCTTCTGTGCTCATATGCCTGAAGAGAAGCTGTGGAGCCCTAACCTCAAAGGAGCAACCAGCATTTGGGCAAACAGTAACCGAATTCATTTCATGGTAGAACTGGATGAGCCTAGGGAAGGCCATTAAGTGATAACATCTTCCTACGTGGCTGAGGTTGGAAAGGGCCTTTGGAGGTCACCTGGTCCAGCCCCTCTGCTCAAGCAGGGTCACCTAGAGCACCTTGGCCAGGGTTGTGTCTCCAAGTGGCTTTGGAACATCTCCAAGGAAGGAGACTCCACAACCTCCCTGTGCAACCTGTTACCTTCCCAGGGAAGGAGTTTTCCTTTTAATACCTGTTAACACAAGAGGACTCTTCCAGACTTCTCTTTAGGTGACGTGGTTGAGGCTTGTTTTGCCCGGTGATCAGCAGTGTCTCTTGCTTTCAGCGGTTTCTCATTGGTATAAAATATATAAATAGGTAGAATTACAACACCTCACAAGCACTAAATATAAACTCTCCAATTACCAAGCGTGCACTTTGCCAAGCCCGTAATGCTCATCTTGTGATGTAGAAAAAAATGGAACAAACAAGGTTTTTTGAAACAAAATAAGTGTCGATGTTTAATCTGGATAGTTTGGTGATTCACTTCAACAACAATGATCATCTGATGATCTTGCGCATCCCTCAGCGTGACGCCCGGTGGCACCGCCATCTGATAAGATGCTGCACAAGGTGGAAGCCTATAATTGCCCCTGCTTTTTGTCATGCAGTTTGCCTTGGTAACAGCCATTAGATTGTATTAGAAAACTAATTTTGCCATTTTTTTGTTGCACCTTCCTATGTAGATAACAGGTTAGCCATGTAGATGGGAAGCAGTTGTGGGTATTTTGCTTTCTAATCTTGTCAGTGTGTCAGTATGTTCTCAAATGGAAAAAGAAAAAAAAAGGAAAAAAAACACATTTTTTTTCTCATTAAGATTTTAGCTATGTCAAAAGATTATACTCAGGCCTTTAACGTTTCTCACTCAGAGCAATACCCTTGCGTGGAAAAAAAAATAAAGCAAAATAATGTGAAGTTCTTGTGGTGTGAACAAGTTTTGTACCTCAAAATCACTGTTTTAGGAAGCCTGACCTTTTGAGGACCTTTGAGTAGGCCTCAGGGCTGTTTTGTATATAGAAAATTACTTTCCAGTAAGTCCTTTTTTATTATTTGCATTATAATATATATTTAAGTGGAAGGCCTTATGTTACTAAGGAAGACTTTTGCTGTAAGTTCTTTTCTTCTGATGTTTGGTCATTGGTGTGGCAGACCCCAAAGTACATATAATTACTCTTCATACATTAACATTTGTGTACTTCAGTGCTGATAGGATCGAAATAGCCAATTCAAGCCTTTTAGCTTTCAATGATTTGCAAAATTCCTGGAAAGTCTCATGTAGAAAGTGATGCCATTGATAGGAATGGTGACACCCATGCAACAGCAGTTATGTATCTCATAATTTTAATGTAAATTTGCAGTAAGGCGTATTTTAAAATTACTCTGAAAAGCCCAATTGTTTTTATTTTCCTTTCTTTTATATTTCATTGGTTGTGACCTTCCTCTTGGGACTAAGAATGATTAATATAAACTCCCGAAACGATGTTATTGCCAAACCACTGTGCAGTTACTGCCGTATAATTTTCACGTGCTGCTTCCCTGCTCCGAGATGCTGTTCTAGAACGTTGATCTTAACAAGGCGCCTGTGCCGGGTGAATATTCTCTTTTCAGATGTGGAAATTGGATGAGCAGGGGTGAGATGCGGAAGGCCGTGCAGTGAGTTAGCATCAGGGCAAGGCTGCAGGATCCTGAGCCGGGTTTGGCAGAGCAGGACGCGCTGCAGACACGTCGCCACGCTGCTCCCGGAGAAATAATTCCGTCTCCAGGGAAGTGGGGATGAGCAGGCGGGGGGAAAACATTCGGTTTCCAGCTCGCTACAGAGCCGCGAGGGTCAGGAGTGAACTAGAACACCTAATGCAGAGTCAGTGCTGCAGCCGTGGCTCTCCCTGCGCACCGTTCACACGCGAATTACTTATTGATTACTGGGCCAGGCAGCATTAATGGGATGAAATGCTCTGTCTCGTCCGGGCATCCCGGCTGCCACACAGCTACGAACTCAATTTGCTTAGGCTCGGAAGCAGCAGCAAGCAGCACTGCTTTCAATTTGTGGAATTTGCATGAAGAAGATGTCCTGTTTGCTCCCTTGCTACTTAAAAAGCAAGGAAAGGTCCCGTTCTGCTCCAGACGGGATAGTTTAATAACTGCCTTTGGCAAAGGGCTGTGTCTGCTTCCAAGGGTTTCGTCTGCTTTCCTGTTGGTGAAAATCTTTGGGATTTAGCATTAAAACTTCTTACAAATAGTGGAAAGTGGTGGTTGGAGTTAAACGTCCGCATGAGCAACCGGGCGTTCGTTGTTCGTTGGTTCTGCCTTTTCCCATCTTTTACGTGCCTGCCCTTTTGGACAGAAATACAAGGAAGGGGACAAGTTCGTGCTATGGTTCCTTATGCATTTGGCCACATGGGTATAAATGCTGCTGGTCCCTGTTGCTCTTGCTGTTTTGCTGCCCGTTAACCTTCGTGTGGAGCAGTGGGAATGTCGGGACATGCCGTACCTAGGGCAGCTGCTCCCACCTGTAATGTTTAACTAGCTTTAATTTCATGGCTAAAATTTAAATCAAATTGTAGCCAGGGGAAAGGACATTGCACGTTTTGGGGGTGATTGGGGGCTTCAAACCCTGGTTGTTAAAATTGGGGTGAGATTTGTGGCCCGTAGGTGAAGAGTTAAGTAGTCAACAGGTCGAGCTGTGTGTTTTTCGCCTTCCCCAAAATAGAGATTGCAATTAGCGGAGCAGCTTGAGCGCAAGCCAGTCTGAACAGCCTGGCTCATCTAAATAAATGCTTGAAGCAAGTGTCGCCTGCCTTTTTCCCAAAACAGGCTTTAATAAATAAATATATTAAATAAGGGGGTGCGAAAAGCTCAATATAGTGCGGCAGCGCTCTTGGCAAGCGAGAAAGCATCTCTCTGTGCAGATGGGATAGGGAGCGGGGGAAAAACAAGTTGTGTCTCTATTCAAGGGGTGGCCTTGGTGGGTGCTCTTGTCCCAGAGCATCTCCTGGGTGACGGGGACCTGCTTATGTGGACCCTCCATTTGCTCCTCGTCTTCTCTGTGTTGAAGGGCCAACTGTTCAGCCGGTGTTTGGCGAAGCTTGGAAATGGCCCTTATGGGCATTGGGTTTTCCAAGAAAGCCTCATGCAGCCCTGCATCCCGTCCATGGAATCCATCTGGCCATCCTTAACCAAAAAAACCGCTGTGTGCAGGTCTCTGTTCATACTCTGTTAAGCTAGAGTGTAAAACCAAAGCTGTCCCTGAAACCTTTTGCATCCAGAGACTGGCGTGTTTGCCTTGTTCATGCGTCAAAGATGGGATTTATCGCTGTTATTGCTTGGCCGCTTCTGCACCGGGGCCATAAATTATCTGCAACGGAGTAATTTAAAGCACGAGAGACAGGAGGAAGTTCTTGACCTCGGCATCCACGGATGCTGCCGCGCTGAGGTCTGCAGAAGCCAGAGCTTCCTCCTCCGCAGCGCTTCTCCCGAGTCCTTTTCCAATGGAAAACCAGGATGAGGACAGTCTCCTTCCCCTTCCCTTAATAAGGAGCCTGACGCACGTGCAGAATGAATTGTTAGCAAGCACGTGCCTGGCCAAAGCATCACCAGGGCGAGGAGGAATTCGCCATGACTAAAGCCTAAATAACCGGGTGGGATTGGTTAATTTTAGCACAGTTAAAATGAGATGGGGCCTGTAAATCACTCTCGCTCCCTTAGCGAGGAGAAGAGGCTATTTCAAAACTCTGCAGAAGCCGCGTGGAGCCGCCGTCTTTGTTTTTGTTGTTAAAAATCTGTTGGGAGCAGATGGAATTTAATTTTTTTGGGTTGTTTTCTTTCCCCCAAAGCTGTCCAAGAATAACTCCTTTTTTAAAAGTCGTTTTGGAGGCGATGTGAAAGGTGCATATGGCAAAGCTGGAAGTGGAACCCATGCGCTTTGCAGCGGCGCCTTCCCTGGGGCTGCTGCCCCTATGGAGCTCCTGCGCGGACTGCTGCGCTCGAGGGACACTCACAAAAGCAGCAATTTTGGGGTTGTCCAGCGTAAAACAAATAATCTACCTTGTAAAATTTGCTTTAAAGAAGTATTTAAAGAAATTGCTAGCAGGTCTGGTGTTAGGAAACCTGTGTCTCTAGTCTGCTGCTAGGGCTGCTTTGGTAAAGGCTGTAAACTCCACTTTGTTTGCAAATGAGGGCGTCTTCTTGCAGATTTTACTGTTTCTTCTGCAAGTAAAATTATATCCTACAGCCTTTGCTGGATGAAAATGCATTTTAAAAGCCACTTTCTTTGGGGGGAGCTTTTTTTGGATGACTTCTGCTCTTTCCTGGATGCACCCTAAGGAGAAGCAAGGCAGGTTTTTTAATAGACGAGGCTGTATCTTGATGAGGCAAAATTCGCTGCGCGTTGTTAAATTTAGTGCACTGTTTTATTTAACAAACTGTAGCAGTTGAGGTTTCAGTGACCTAAAAACCCCTGTCATGCTAAGGGATGCAGGGACTTAAGTCATACTGATACCTTCTTGTTTTAGTGGCCTGAAAAGTGCTGGTTTCCTTCGTTCTTCTAATACCTTCTAACTGTGAGACCTTTGCAGAAGAATTCAGTGGGGTGTATTGGCTTAAAGCAGCCCTAGGAAGCTTTTATTATCATAGTTGACGTGATTGAATAACATTTCCTTGACGTTTCTCTTCTGCATTCTCTTGAGCCACGATACGGGCTTGATGTTTGGTTACAGTCAGAAAAAAATCCCCTGACGAATAAATGACACGTAGAAAAGGAACGTTTGACAACCCAAAAGAACATTCATGGAGCTGATCAAAGTCAGAGGGACTGTTGGCTTTTCCAAGGGTTTTCTGAGCCGTTTCCCTTTCCCTAACGAAAGGGGAGGGTTTGACATGTGGTTTTGTGCTTGCATAATGCACAGCTGCATTCTCTGCCCTTCCTCCTCACAGCATTTCCCTAGTTGAACACGCAGGTTGACATTAATACATGGATGCTAGAATTGCGTTTTGATGGGCGATGAATTCTTGAGCCTTCCGGTTAAATACAGCTTTATTTTATTCTTTTTTTCTCCCTTTTTGCCACTTGCATGCCATATTTTTGTGTTCCATATTGGAGTGGAACCTCTTTAATCAGGAGCGTGGCTCTGCTTAACCACAGGGAACTTCTCGAGGAAGCTCATTGCATCCCCCTTTTTTCCAAGAAGGTGTTTTAAGAAGCATTTAGTATTTTAGTTCCTTTTGTTTCTACTTCAGCAGAAATTGCTTTAGTTAAAAATGAGTCATTTGGGGAAAATACTTTTTTTATTCTAAAGATTATAATTTTTTTTCCTTACTGTCATTAAATATCTATCAAAATAGCAGTCCCTGGGATAGGGAAATCAGCTAGCTTGGACTGGGAAATTTATGAGGGCAAATAAAAAATAAAAAAAAAAAAAAAAAAAAAGAAAGAGTGACCTGACGCACTAAATGCTTAGAGAGCGCAGTTGCATTTCTGCACAAAATATTTCGGTGCAAAGGAGGTCCTACTGCCCAGTGAAACCTGAAATTCAAAGAAATGCCTCTTTGTGCTCATCTGCCTGTCCTTAGGGTATTCCTAGCTGAAAGATGAACGTCGCTTATTCGCGTTATAAAAGTTGCTCTGCCTCTCCAGTTGCTGCTGCCCGACTTAATCCAAAAATTTGGGTTATTTTTATTAGAAGGATGCGATGCACTTTCCTCTCTCCCTCCATGTAATCCCTTGTTTGCCTCATCCTTAAAGCCAAATAATCTTCCCTTCTTTTAGTCTGTGATTTTTCTTTTAAAAATAATATAGCTGAAGTGAGGAGCAGGATACTTTTGAGGATTGATAGTGTATCCCTCTGTGTAATGAATGTGGATGCATTAGGGGATTGTGTGAACGTACCCACTTTTTCCCATTTCTGCCAAGTTTTAGGAAAAACCTGCATGTGCATGTTGTATTTTTCTTACTGCTACTAAGAGCTTATTATTGAGGTGCAATTATATTAAGATTTTATCTCAGAGTCTTTATTAAACGTAATATTTTCTTCCAAGCCTTTGGGTGCTTATTTACTCATCACAGGTCGCTAGGATCAGAAGGAGCAGGAAAACCCCCCTGTGATTTCCTGCTTGGTTTTTATGGGCCTTAGCAAGTTGCAGATCCGCGTTGGAAAGTGGCCCAGCGACGAATCGGTGTAAGCAAATCCCAACTGCCCAAAACACGTGTTGCAGCCTGGAATTCCTCTCCCGATGTCGATTCCCTGCGCTTTGCATGTCCTTCCTCTTGCTGCCTTAGCTGGTTAACTTCTTCGGATCTATTAAGTTAAGCGAGGCTATTACTTAAGTTCACAAGCCCACAGTACATTTGGGAACACCCCTATTTATTATTTGAATGATTTCTCTCTGAGGATCTACATCCAGATCCATTTTTTTTCCTTTATTTTTTTGGATCAGGACCAAATGGGATTTAACCTTCATACCAGGCTGCTCTCTAATTTTTTTTTCCCCCTCAAGCAAACTATTTTCTAGGCAGGTAACACACTTAGTAGCTTGGGCAGTTTTTTTGAATGTCAGGCAGAAAATAAAAGGTATTATTTCTCCCCGGCTAGGAAAGTGGGTCAGGTTGTCATATTTATTTATAGAAAGACTCGATATTTTCATTTTCGTTTTTTAGTGGGAAACTGCTTGATCTTTGGCTTGGATGTTCTGCAAATGCTGCTTGCAGGTACAGTGCTCTGCAGCTGGCCCAGAAATGGGGCATGGACAGCACCTCATCCCTGGGGCTGCTCTAAAATTCCACATATTTTCCCCTGGAAGTTCAAGTTTGCAGCTCAGCCCTTTTCATTTGCAATATGAAACGTGTGTAGCAGCAAAGCTCCTGTTTAAACATAGTTCTGGTAACAGAAAAGCTTATTAAAGTGCTCCTCGGCTGGGGAGGGTACAGAAGCATCAATTCTGAGCGTGCACGGTTTGAAAAATTGCATTTGCAAAATTGCAATTACGATGCCATAGACACAAGATACACAGGTGCGGCGCGCTGTAGTTTAAATGCTTATGCATATCCTTTAGACTCGCTTTGGTGTGATGGTGCATTGCAAATTTGAGGAAAAACTGCTGAAAAATCCTCGGGCAAAGCTGGTGGGCTCTGCACCTGCCTGGGAATTGCACTTAGGAGGCAGAAAGGAGGGCAGGCTGGGGTGAAACGAGGTTGACTGCTGGAAAACGGTTCCATTCCAACATGGAAAACAAAAATATGGAATTCAGGTGGCAAAAAAGGAGGAAAAAAAAGGTGGCAGTGCCGAAAGTGCAAACTGTATCCTGCAATGGTGTTGAATGACTTGTAGCATTTTCTCGGGCTTCCTCAATCCTTTCATCTAGGAAGGCTGAGAAAAACTTTCCTACATGGGCATTACAGTGTTCAAGTTGATGTAAACCAAACCTGTGCACAGTATAATTAAATTAACACTAATTGTCCTTTATCCCACTGTGAGTTGGAAATTTTGTATGCAAGAGTCTGGATAGTACAAGCAAAAGTTCCTCCATAGAAAAAGTACTTACTAAAGGAGAGAATGATGATGAATTTAGATTAATAAAGGATCCTACACCCCAAATAAACCAAAACCTTAAGGTTTGGGGCAGATATCTGACAGAAGCAACCTGGAACTTAGAGATTATTTAAAAAAAAATACATCCACAGTTTGCAGCAATGCTGCTCAGTACCTTTAGAATGTCTTTTTTCTTTTTTTTTTTTTTTTTCCCTTGGAAAATGTAATTCATCTAGGCTACCAACTGTGTCTGTACTTTACTGGAAGTCAGGCTGGTTTCCTCTAATGCACTGAATTTTTTTGATCTTCCCTGGTAAACCTCGATAGAACCTGACCAGCTCTGGAGCTCGTTCCTCGTTTATTTGGCTGCCTTTGATGATTCTCTTTGACGTTCGCGGTGCTGGTTTTTCCCCTTCCTTTGGCCGTGCCCGTTGTTGGCATTTGGCAACGTCGAGACCATTAGCCCAGGGTAGGATCAGGTATTTGCGCGAGCTCTTTGCCCAAGATTGGGAGGATTCATTCCCCAGCGTGTGCAATGGGAAGGAGGGGGTTGTTATTTTCCTTTTTCCATTGCAAAGTTGGATGCTTTGTAATCCGTCAGCTTTATTGGCTCCCGCTCTGCCTGGCTGGTTCTGCTACCCAGGTGTGAAGCAGACAACATATTGCTGTAAACTCCGGCAGCGTTTCAGGACCCCCGGTGAAGGATGCGAGAAGAGCTTTTTTTCAAGGCACTTGCAGCTAAATAATCTTTATTTCAAAGAAATAGGCCAAGATCCAATCAATGGATTTGGGAACAGATGGGGAAAGCGCAGCACAACTGTGAGATCCGTTTAATAAGCAACTGTTGGAGCGCGCACCATCTGCGTGGCCGCCGGCTCAGGTGCGGAGAGGGCTGCTTGGAGAGCGCCTAATGAAGTGGCCTTTTAGCACGGGAATGCTGCTGGATGCAATGGAAGGAACTGCATAGAGTGCTCTATTCGCAAGGGAAAAAAAAATAAAAAGAATTGTCAGATAATTAAGATTGTGGTTTGGAGGAAGAGACGGAGGTCTCGATAAAGCGCGCACTGATAGTAGCTTCAACCATGGAAATTGGCCCTTCAAAGACAAAGCTGCTTTGAAGAACAGGCTCCTACAGGGTAAAGATCCACCTCCTTCTCCCTATTTGAGTGAATTTGTGGAATCTGCAGGAGTGGAGAGGCAGGAGGAGGTTCAGGTTCGTGCTGCAGCCTGGGTGTGTGGGTCTAGCAAGGTCACGCAGTCGGCGGTGGTGCCTTCCTGAGTCACTGAGGTGGGGCTGGAAATAAAGATACAGGAAGATTGTGATCTATATTTGGGGTATTTCCTGATTGAATTTAATTGCTGGACAAACTTGATGGGGCAGGAAGAGGCAAGAACTTCACGTGAGTCTAGAACAGGCTTCAAATATTGCATCTGCGTTCAGATGTTCTTGCAAAGTAGCCTCTAACCTGAGGTAGGGGTGAAACACCTGTATCTTTGGGGGTCCTGAACCCGGCATCCAGTTTTGTGGTGCTGCTGAAATGCCAGGAAATGGCAGAGGAGGAGACCAACTTTTCCTTCATCATTTCTAGTGCTGGCTTGCTTAGGTTGGGCCATTTCATGCCTTATCAAACAATTTACCCACGGGTTCAGTTGTTTTACCTATTATTATAACTTTGTGGCCTGGCTAAGAAAGAAAACAAATCTCTTCAGTAAAGAGGAGCTCAAGTACCTTGCCAGGAAATGCCTTTGAAATTCCTCTCCTTCCCTGGCTGAAGCAGTTCCCAGGCGAGTGAAACTTGAAAGGAATAAGTGGAGCACAACGAGGAGCTCCGGGAATGGTCCTGCTTCCTTAAGGAGACGATGCTTTTCGAGACCAGCCCTGATGCTGAGAGCAGTGACAGCTCCAGGAGGGTGATGGCAGAGGCACCAGGCAGCCAGAAAGGGACAACTTGGGTGACACTCATTTTGTGTGAGAGCCAAAGAGCAGGAGCTGGGTCCAAGTGCCAACGGGAGATGCGTGTGGCCAACTGAAGGGCGGCCATGCTTGAAAACACCTGGTTTCTACCTTGTCAGGTTTAAGGTTGTGTTTAAGACCGTAGCTCATCATTGTACTTTCCTATATATCTTAGGCTGTAGACATTCACTCCATCTTCTGTGCAGCCCAGGAGCTTGTCAGATTAAAACACGTACTTCAAGAGCAAAGCAGGATTAAAGAGGCTTCTTCTACGCGTCGTTCCTGCAGGTTGTGGCTCAAACAGCAGAGCTGCAGTGATACGTTTCGCCTGATAAAATTTCTCTGCCCCATCCTCTCCCAGGCCGTGTTGGGATATTCAGTCTTTGCCCTTATCTCCCATCTGCAGGCAGGAAATCGCTCTCTGTATTTTTACATATCTCGCACCGAAGGGCAAAGCTAATCTGTCCTTTGAAGAAACCCTCTTTCCCATATCAAATTAACTGTGTCAGTCACTTGATTTTTCTTTTTTTTTTTTTGAAGCAAGAGAGCTCTTTAGCATCAATTCAGCTGTACCGCGGAAAGAGTGATGAAAATAGAAACCATTAAGTGGAGAGCGTGACTGTCACGTCATTCGGACCTCTTTGCCAGCGTGAAATCGGCCGCGCGACGCACAGGGACCCTGAAGGAGCTGTTTGTCTTCCAGGAACCCGAGGAACGTGACGCAGAGGATGTTCCTGCAAGCCCTGGTGTAGCCAGGGCCGTCGGATAAGGGGTGAAGACGCTCTCAGCTTCCACTGACACCATCCAGAAGCTGTGACCCTAGAGCAGGTGCCAGCACAGGGCAGGGCCACCCTGGCACCGGTGCAGGAAGCAGCATCATGTTCCATGGAGGACAACGTGGGAAAATCATCAGTGGAGCAAGCAGTGATCTTGCCCTCCTAGCTGTAGGGACAGGGTGATCAGATTTGATGCTCCTGGTATTAGGGTTGCAACAGCAGCTTTTGCATGAATTTGTTCATCTCAAGGATGTTATCTCGGTTGCACTGGGGGTTTTGGGGCACGTGCAGCCTTGTTTGGATTCTCTCCATGCATGGTCTGTGCTCTGAGACCTGTTGCTGCGTACATTAAATCCTTATTCAACCTGGTTTTCCAGGAGGATCTTTGCCTTTCTCTGTGTGAGACCTGATATGTAATTAATGACTCCTTCCTACCTGCTACTGTTTTTTTTTCTCACCTGTGGTGAGACGTTGAGTTGGCAGAAGAGGAGACTTGGCTGTTATACCTTAGAAATTAAGGGAATAAATGCAAAGATTTGGTTGATGTGTTTCTGCATCTTTTATGTGGCTCATTCCACGTCGGTAAATCTGTAAATTAGGGTATTTGCTTGTGGCACACCATAAAAGCACAAATCCTGCATGCACAGACTGCATTTTTTGAAGCAGATGCATTTTTTGAGAAGATGGACAAAGCTGAATTGTTAATCGGTCTAGGATAAAACACCCTTGTTCTGCTAATAGCCTCTAAGAGCCTTTTCTTTATTGGCTGTAAATTGGAATTTAATAGAAACAAGGGCTTTTAATTGTGGTATTCTTGAGGCAGCAGCACTTGGGAGAGAGAAGGAAAACTTATTGTTTGCATCAGGCTCTGGTTTTAGTAACCTCAAAATGGGGATGAGGAGACAATTATTTTTGTGCCTGATGAGGGAGGATGCGGGTGCGTGCCCTGGCATGGGGGATCTTTGTCATGAAAAGCAGTTTTGAGACCTCAAACCATCTTGAGATCCACTGAGGGTGTCTTAGGTTAAGGCTTAATGTGCAACATGAACGGAATCAGCCTGCTTACCCCTGGGTGCTGGAGAGCAAGAAAGCTGCGTCTCCTGGTTTCTGCTTCTCCCCACGAAAATATCATATTCATCAACCCACTATCACCCTGTCCTTTGCCTTTAATTTTGCTGTTTTTTAGAAATAAGTGCCTCAAGAGGATTAACTTCAAAGTTACAAGGTGCTCTTGAGTTTTGGACTATCCTCCACTTAATTACTAGCAAGAAGACTGTTATATTAGATGACGGATTTGCCCCTTTCCCTGCTTGTGTAGCCGTTGTCTTTGTAGGAACTTGGGCCGTGTATATTAATTTCTATTTGAAAAATACACTTCTCGTATTAACTGTTCTTTGTTATTTCACTGTTAATTGCTATTTTCTTATGTTGTTATTAAACCCACATGCATTTATCAGAGTTGGTTGGTGCTCAGGAATTGCTCCTCACCTAATGCTCTCCCAGGGGATTTCTCTGCTTGGCAGCTGAGTTTCTTGCATTAACATGGTGCTTTTTGGGGGGCTGCCAGAACCAGAGAGCAGTATCTAAATACAACAGCATCTTTTCATTGCAAATACTTCTTTGCAGCAGGCTCCCTTTTTGCAAAACGACAATCCTTTTCATTGCTTCCCCTTGGTCCTTGCCTTACAACAAGGTGACGTGTGAAGCACTTGGGGTTGGAGCCCTTTGGATACGCTCCATGACTCCTCCTCTGGGTTTTCCATTTGATTCCTAAATGTTGGAGTAACCCAATTCTGGTGGAAAACCGGTGAAAAATTTACATGAGCTCCATCTGCCATCTGGGAAGGCTCAAAACAACCCTCAGTAGTGCGTACACGAACCTATCTTTATGTTTTAAAATCAGCGTTTTGCAAACAGATACTTGCAATCCTTTTTTTTTTTTGTTTGTTTTATCCTGATAATTTTAATTCATTATTGCAGCTCTGGATGTGTTGAACTTGAAATCTGGCTTCATGTGCGAGCTCTCCTGCCGTGTGTCTGCACGTGTGTTTGTGCAGCGCATGAAACCCAAGTGACCTTGGATTTTGCTCGCTTTCGAGCGCGGCGGCTGCATGGACGTGGTGTCCTCGGCAGCCCCTTTTTGCCAGAGAGCTGCCGTCTCAGCAAGCAAACACAGGAATACAGAACTTTCCAAGCCTTGCGGTGCTTAGCTTTGGGTCCGAGCTATGAAATTGCAACGGGAGAATAACCAGGAGACCTTGGATCCCCATGGCATCGCTCGCGTGGTCGCAGGGTTTTCCCCTGGTGCAAATAACGGGGGTGCTGCACCTGGCTTTGGGGGTGCTTTCCCTCTGTGGGGTCATCCCATCATTTTTGGAGCCTTTCCCTATGGACAAAACCAAAATGTTGTCCCAGAGAGTGTCCCCGCCAGCAGGACCCCCCCAATGCAGAGCACGACGCTGTCCATACGGTGCAAGGAGGCTTAAACTGCTGGGGAAAAGGGATTTGCCCATCTCGGAGCTCCTTTGAGCGCTCTTTATTGAATATAACACTGAAATTTCAGCATCCGTTGGCAATGGAAGAGCCAGTCCAGTTTGCTTCCTAGGTTTCCCATGGATATTACTTCCCAAAGGCTATTTTTTAAACAAAAGGGCTGGATGCTATTGCCCCCCAGCCTGGAATTTGCACCTGCTTTTGCAAATACAGATAAGTGAGTTGATTTTTGAAGATGCTGACGCCTTAAAAATCAATGGTAGTTGCAAATGTTTCCTGTTTTCCTGAAAATTGGCCTTTAGTTTTTCACTTACCTAAACGTAGGTCTCCTGCACAAGTCCAGCCACTGAGTTTTAAAAATCTTAGGCTAAATTTCTGAGGTTGGGGAGTTTAGTGATAGATCAATACGGAGGAAGTCAGGCTTCTAAATCTGTTCATTCAACACTTGTATCAAAGTGGGCCTTGTGAAAATGTAACCTTATCCTGTGCAAAATACTCCAGGAGAGTCCTTTGATTCAGTCAAAACAGCTTTAAAAATATCAGATAATAGCATTAATGGGAGGGAAAGCCATAACAAAATGTTCCAAAATACTGTTATTTTGGGGACTTGTGGTTTTGCTTCCTTCTCCTTTCTGCCAAATTTGATTTCCGACAGTGTTTTTATTTTGCTAAAATCATGTTTTAAACGGAACAACAGAGTTGGGCCAGGAGGTTTGGATTTACCCTGGCCATGTGGAGGGATTTATAACTGCCCTGGGAATCCTGTTCTAGGTGCAAGTATTTGCCCTGCACAAAGTGGTGTTTGGGCACCTTCAAATGCTGCTTGCGTTCAAAATTGTCCAGCTTCTGCTACAACTTAAGTTGGTAAAAGCAGTTTGGAGCATTTTGGGGCATATGAGCCAAGAAATTGCAGCTGGAAATGCAAAGCCAGGTTTTCCATGTCTGTGCTCACTCTTTCCAGGACTGGTTTGTGGATCTGCTCATGCTGGTTGTAATACCAGAGTATGTTTCCTTTATGGCATGACAAGGAGTTAAGGGTGGTTCTGACCCAGTATCAGTGCCTGGAGTGAACCAGACATGGGGTTCTGAGGTCTGGATTTATGCAGGATTTATGTGCATGAGAAATTCGGGTCTTAGTTTTGCAGTGGAAGATCACAGGAATCAGCCCTGTCTGGTCTGTAAACAGCTCAGAAGGAAGTTGGAAGAATCAGGTATAGAAGGGCAAGAGGCTGCCCCATGGACTTAATCTGAAGTTCTTCTCTCAACAACAGTGTAGTTTATGTTTATAAAAAAATTGAGAAATAATTACAGCTTTCTGTTAATAACTTTTTCTGATTGTGTGGCCTGTCTGTATATTATTCTGTATTTTACTCTGGCTGGAAAAAGCTCCTTTATTCTTCTTGTGCTGACCAGAGAAGAATGTTATCAACCTTGCAGAGAAGGCATCGTTCCCAGTTGTCCTGCTCTAAGGACAGTCATCAAAACCATATGAAAACAGTTTAAAAGCAGAATCCCAGTTGCCTCGTCATTTGTTTTGCATCGTTTTAGGTTTGTTTGTAGAGGCTGTTCAGCATATGAAAAATCTAATGATGGATCTCTTAAATTCAGGATGTTCTTTATGAGCCTTTAATATTATTGAAGACTAATGCTTGTTTTTATTTATTTACAGACTCACTGAACCCTCAGGCTATGTAACGGATGGTCCTGGAAATTACAAATACAAAACAAAATGCACCTGGCTCATAGAAGGAAGGTGAGTGTAGTAAACATATAGGGTTTTTTTGATAGCAAAGTTTATTGTGAGGTTTAAACTCAATGTTTTAAGATCTCATCATGGCTTTTTTTGTTACTGTTGTTGAAACGTGATGGGTCAGCACCTACTTACCCCGATAAATTAGGATTTTTGTACAAGTAAACCCTACAGGTCTGCTGTATATATAAAACATGCTTCATGTCGAAACTTTGCTTGGAAAATAAGAATAAATAAATAAACAGACTGCTACCTTAGTTAGCTATTCAGATACTTGAGCCTTACTATGTATTGAACTTGTTGGTGTTACGAGAGTAGAAACAAGTGCAGAGCAGCCCTTTCTTTGTAAAGATTCAGTTTCTGTCCTGCTGAACTTCCCATGCTTATTTACCCGGCAGGCTCTGATGACTTCAAAGGAACCACTAACCTTTGGCCGAGGACTTCTGCACCACAAAAAGCCTCTTAAAACTCTTCCCTAGTTTCCCTATTCGGGCTGTATTTGCTTGTTTCGTTGCTCGCTGGGATCTCGCAGTGATTTCAGGAATGGTTCTATATTGGCACCAAACTGATGCAATCAATCTGGAGGTCTTTGCAGTCTTGTATGGTCAGTTATGATGCCACGAGGAGCTTTATGTTAAGTCATAAAGCTTATTCTATACTGCTGCATAAAGCATATTCTACACTGCTGCCCAAATCTATATGTAGACTTCTTATATAAGAGCTTTGTGACCAGGAACAAGTTGGGTGAAAACATTGATTGAAATCTCCTACGCTGAGACCACTCAGCATCCTGGAGGATCAGAAATTATAAAATGTTCCTCTTTAATCTTCTCTCGATGTCTGAGATTGCATGGGTGGGGATGGAAAGGTATTCGCTTGGTCTGCTCCAGGTATTTATTTTGGATGAGTAACTTAAATGCCTGCGCTCCCAAGATACTCCAAGGTGAGGGCTAGGCTCTTCCAGAGAGCGATTCAGAACATGAAATTGGAAGCCAGGAACTCACTATTAACTATAAAAGGCACGCGTGTTTTTAATATAATTAAATTAAGATCAAAGTTAAATGTTGTCAGTGGCTACACCTCTTAACTGTTGTATATAGTAAAAATATAGCTGCAACCCATTTGGAATTATAAATAATTAGGAAATGTTATAAAAAGGATGTTAGGACAGACAAACCAGCTGCAGCAAGTCCAGTGCAGGCAGGGTAAACCTCATGATTTTTTTTGCCCCCCTAAAGGCCAATTTGACCCTGTTTTTATCAGAAGTGAAGTGTGTCCTATAAGACCCTAGTAATGTCACGGTAACTTCTCCTTCAGCTAATCCTGGGAGACTTCATGGAAAAATACCATTTTACAAGGGTTAAATGGAGATCTTTCTTGCTCTGAAGACATGTAGAAAAATATTCCCTCTTTAATCAGAACCAGGCATTTTAGTGGGTCTCCTCTACCTGTTTCTGGCTGGCTGTGCCCTGCTGTCAGAGGCTGGTGGCAAGCAGAAAGGAGACACTCGAGCGGTTTTAATCAGCGTGATTACACACCCCGTGAAAATACTCAACGCTCTCTGCCAAGTGCGGAATTCCCGGAGGGATCCGTCCTCCGAAACCAGCTCCTGCAAAGCTGTTACGTTCTGCTGAGTGCCGCGGTGCTGGCGTGCCGCTTCGTCGAGGGCTTTCGAGGTTGGCAAGGAAAGATGCAACCCAAAAGCACAGCGGAAGGTGCTAGATTGAATGCAGACACGCAAGGAGCCCCGTGCTCGCTTCTAGACCCGGTTCCTTTCAGCACAGATCCTGATTCTTCTTGTGTCCCCAGCTCAGGGGTGTCCACAATTTCATGACCTATTCCGTTCTGAAATGGCAACAGACCTTTTCTTTAAGTAAGACACTATCCTGGAGTGGCGTCTCCCCTTTCTCCAAAAGCCTGACAAAGATCAGTTCGCCCATTGAAAAAAATTACTCTTTTGCGGAATAGCTCCCTTAAGTATTCTCCTTCCGTAGGAAGGAAGGACTGTGCGGCAGGCTGACGTTTTATTAATTTATTTGATTAGGACGAGCAGGGATTTCATCTGAGCCCCAGGGCAGGGGTGTTGAAGAGGTCCTAGTGATGTGCATCTCCCTTCCAACAGCTGCAGCTGTGGGTAGGAGAAAGCAGCAGCTCCACAGGATTCGCTGGTCTCATATTCTGGGCTCCAAGCTCAAAACCAGGGGTTTTAAAAGCCCCTCAGTTTTAAAAACCCCTCTCTTTAGATGCAACCCTGCATGTCAGCAGTGCAGCTGACAGCACCACAAGGTCTGTTGAATGAACACTGGCCAGTTTTGCTGCCTGAACTGCTGCTTCCATCCCTGCATCTAGGAAATAAAATCCTTTTCCTACTGATGTCTCAGTGCTGCTGGCGGTCTTGGGCAGAAGGTAGGTGAGCAGGTGAACGCTCTGCTCCGTTTGCTGGTTGAGGAGCAACGTGAATCACCGGAGCAGATGCTCCTGGATGCTGCAGTCGATGCCAGGGCGTTCTGGCTCTGCTGCACTTGGGTGGAAGGTAGCAGACCTCTTAGGAACTTCAGTCTTCCATTCTCAGAGGAGACCCAAGCAAGCTGGCTGGCATTTGCCAAGCGTAAAGGGACAGTAGTGAGTACATACAGACAGCCTATATCATCAAAGACCTTCCTTTCAACAGGAATTAAAAGCCCAGGGCCTTTAATTCAGTAGATGATGAGCTACCTCTGCATTCTCTTGACTTGTGTTTCCCGGCTCCCAAAGGGCATTGGGCAAGACTCAACACTTCTTTAGTTGGTGCCCCTTGTAGTGTATTGCAAAAGGTTTCCAGTTCTCAGTAGTTTCCTTCAGTACTGCAAGGTAATAAAGTGATAAAGAGGAGGTTTTCTGCCTTTCCAAGGAAATAATCAATCTCAAGGCATCATGTCAACCTGCAGAAAATCCCTTGAATGAGGAAAAAGGGACTCGGTTGGTGGTTGTGGTTCTTCCGTGTGGATTTTCCTTGCCCCCTCTTCAGTTTCTGTTGCTGTTGGGGGAAGATTTAGGGACACGCTTGTGTTTCTGACCACAAAAAGAACCTACTCCTCAATGCTGGAGGAATGAGCACGCCACAAAAGAAAGCACTTGAGATGTCAACTCAGTTCCTCGCTGAAAGGAGCTGCAGCCCAGAGGAGTTTGTCAGATGGATTCTGCCGGGCGGGTTGAGTGGCTAATTACAAATGTTTTATTCTTTCCAGTCCAAACTCAATCCTGAGGCTTCGATTCAATCACTTTGCCACGGAATGCAGTTGGGACCATTTATACGTCTACGATGGAGACTCCATTTATGCTCCCCTGCTAGCAGCTTTTAGGTAAGTTTTGCTGAATGCGGTGATGCTTTTTTAACCAGCACTCTGAAATCGTACTTGGCTTTTAGCAGTATAAATACATCCCAGTAATCTAAATATATAATGTTGCTAGTGCAGCATAGAGTGGTGTCCTTTTGTGCAGTCAGCAGCAGCATAAACAATTAGTGGTTCCTTTTTGCTTTTACAGTGAACAGATCGTGTTACTATAGTGTCGCATGCAAGTATTAGGTTTTCATGCCCAAATCCTAATTATTTTAAGCACAAAAAATTATCGTTGTGTGGTTGAGCTTGAAGCATTTCAGTACAAGCTCCTTCTAATGCAGAAAAACGCCCGTTTTTACCACGTTAGAATATGACCATCATTTAGCATATATTATGTCGGTGTTGACGTAAGGCAGGAAGCCAGGCAATCAGCATTGCAACCATATAGCTTTCGTAGAACCAGATACATCCTTACATACCTTAAAGTTTAAAGTTTTAAAGGCCTTGGAACACGTTCAGAAACAACAGAGATGGTTGTAAAAATCCATCTGACGGGTGACTGCTCCCCGACTCGTCTGTCTGGGGCAAGAGGGTGACTCGTGGCTAATGGTTAACGGGGGATATTCAAGGGGAGACCTGAATTTAACCTGTATATTTATGTACTCCTTGCAGAGACAAGCACCACCTTCTGTTTTCAGTTCTTTTAGCTGAAAAGAAAGAAAAATCCTGGGTTGTATATATGAAAAAGCAATATCCCGTTGGACTCTGCTTGTTCCAAGTGGCCCATTAACTGTTTTTATGGTTAACCTTTAGTGGTGCTGCTTGCTCTTCAATCTTAGAATGAAATTCTAAAAATACTTGATGTTTTCAAAAGTCCTTTTAGCACCTGAGAGATCACGAGATCACTGCAGTAGCAAAAAATGGAGCAAAAAAAAGTAAAAACAGTGCATTGTTTTATTTATTTTTATTTCTGAAGCAGAAGTGGAGTTGTTTTGCACTGAAGGAATGCTTCCTGGAAACAGCCAAGCTCGGGTCAGAGCAGGACACACAACTAAGATGTTTTGTTATTCTCTCATCCTATTTAAAGTATAGAAACCTCCTGCTTTTCGGATAGCCTGTAAGCCCTCCCCAGGCATCGCGCACTGAGCTGATGTCTGCAAAGGGGAAGAAATGTTATCTTGTCCCAGTCTTCTGCACTAATCGAGCCAATTTTTAATACGCTGCTGAAAAGATGAAATGATCCCAGTTTGTGCCTGCGGTTTCCTCTGCGCTTTCCAAAAATTATGAGCCTTTAAAAACTGAGGTTATAAGTAGTTCACGGCATTAACAATTATGCTTCAGACTTTAAAATCATCTGTAAATCACTAGGAAGCCTGTGCCCGAGGACAAGCAAGCATGAGCTTAATACTGTAACATTTTTGAAGTAGGAAAAAAAAATCAATTATTTTTATAATTGCTTCTTGAGATGACATTTGAGTTTCATCTTCATTAGTACCGAGCTGTGTTGTTCAGTAAACCAAGTTCAGGAAACAACAGATGCTTCTAATTTTAATGAAGAGTGAATAAAACATCTGTTGAAAAATATCTCTTTCCGATGGGGGAAAAAAAACCCAACCCAACAAATCCTAAGGATTTTTCAAGAGCAATGCCCATATTTTATCTCTCCTCTGAGCTTGTGTTACGTTTCAGTGCTTACCATAAGCTGCTTTTACTCTTCAGCACTTCTGCAGCGTGCCAGAAGCTTTGCAAGATCGAGCTTTGCGCGCCGGGACGCTGTGAACTTGCAAAAGGTGTTGGTAACCACCACGACTTCCACCCCAACTCCTCCTGCAGCTCAGCAGCTCGTGCTGCCTCCCTGGCTCGTTACAGGGCTTGCCTGAGCTTCACAATGTTTTCTTGACCTTCTGATGTGAATATATTTGCCAAAAGATGAATTTTATGATAATCGTGGAAATCCCCAAAATTGAAGAAGGAGGAATTTAAACAGGATTTATCAATTGTAACTACAATGCAAAATAGCTGCATAAAGCAAATATTTGCATAGTGCAAGTATCTGCATAAACTTTTTAGTAAATTCTTAGATTTAGCACCCTAGAGCAGACCAGTCTTGTGCATAACTTTTTTCTTTCTATTAAGCAAGCTTAAAAATATCTTTGGTTCGTTGCATTGTGATCAGCTGGGCCATAGAAGAACTTCCAGAGGCAACAGAAATGCAGTGCATTTATCTGAGAAGGATAAAACAAGAACCTGAGGTGCATTGGGTAGACCTACTGTCTGTGGCAGTGGTAACTGTACATAGGGGACAAGGATCATGTCCCCAGCGCCAGTTTCTTGTTCAATATTAGCCCGTGTCCCTGCAATACGCACGCACAAACGCTCTTGTTTGCTTCTCTTTTATCCTAAATGCCCTTCCTGAGCTAATCTGCAAGCCCCACGTTTGCCCCTCCAGGACCTGCCTGCATTGCTGAGAGCAAATGATCAGCTGATAAAGCAGGGTCGTTGCTAGCGAGGCTTAATTACACCAGGGAGGCTATGGAACACGTCGAGCGGGGACGGTTTGTATTCTGAGAGCGTCCCAGGGCCCTCGTCAGCCTAGGATGATTTTGTGCAGAAAAACAGGAATGAACGGAGCTGGATTTCCAAGCACGTCCGAGCAGAGAGCAGGTCCTGCACGTGCCCTGCGTAAAGGAGACGGCGGGAGCTGCTTCAGGCCGAGGTTTTAGCATGCAAGACCCCACGTGTGCCCTTCTCACGTGTCACGACTCCCTGGCTCTCTTCTGCGCTTTCATCTGGTTTCCATCTAGCTCCGATGGATCTAGGGCTCAGCACGTCCTCATCCAGCCCTCTCAAACCAGGTTTTGCTCCTCCTGCCTCCCTGCATGGCCTGTGTTATGTTCCAGCCCCGTGTTGGATTGCATTGTGTATTTTTATGCATATATTCACTTTACAGAGCACTCCGGTTTGCATTTGTCCTAGCAACCTGTTCTCTGCAGCATTTATTATTTTGCTGTATTTATTTTCTTCTCGAGCGATGATTTCGTGTTGCTTTCAGTGAGCTGATTTTTTTTTTTCTTGAAGAACAAACAAAACCACAAAGCAAACAGGAAAAAGAACTAACTCATATAAGGCGAGGAGCAAATGCTTTGGGGATTTGGGCTAGAAATGCACCTGCTAAATGGTGGTTTCTTGTTTGTGTTTACTCCTTTAGGCTGTCCACGAGCCAGGTGGTCCCTTGAAAGCAGAACAATCGATTAATCAAAATGTCTTTTTTGGTTAAAAAATAAAGTCAGATTTCATAGAGATATGTAAATGCATTATATCCAAATTGCTCTATTCACTAAACCTATAATCCCCTCCGAAAATGTCAAATCAATTTGACAAGATATGCAAAAAGACTTTCTATTTTAGGGAGTTTGTAAAGATAAAGCCTCCAAGTTATATAGAAGCCTACAAATGAGATTTAAAACAAAAATTTTCTTCGCTCTTCTTGCCTTTTGGTCCTCTTAAACTGTTTCTGGTAGTCTCAAGCATATGATTTTTTTTTTCCCTCCATAAACTGAAGCATCCTCTCCCGTTTCATGGGCATTAACTGATAACAACCTTCCTTAAGCTTTAAAAAAGGCGGGAAAAAACAAAAAAAAAAGTCCATTGGTGCCATAGCAGTTAGCTGCTTCTCCTAGATGACTAAAATCATTTTTATTCTTAAAAATGAAACTTCTTGCTCTGAAGGCGAAAAAAGAAACCCTTCCTTCCTGAAGGCTCCTTTCAGTTCACGTTCCCTTGAAACCCAGCTGTTACCGCCAGGCTCGCCCTGTTTATGGCCAGGAGATGCAGGTTGGAAAACGCCCCTGGTTTGGCCCGGTTCCGCTTCCCGGGATTGGGCAAGAGGGATTTTCGGGCACGTCCTGTTGATCCCGAGCATGGGCGGCCTCGCTGCTGCAGCTGGAGCTCTGCCTGCTACAGCAGGGCAGGGTGAAGCGCTAAGGACTTGACATTGGGGTGTTGCCATCTCTCCATAATGAGGTTCTTTGGTTGCTGGGTGTTTGTTGTCGTTTTTTGCTTCTTTTCCTTAAAAGACGCGCAAAATGGTCATGTTGTAGCGCATTTTCCTTTAAGAAAATAAATTTGAAGCAAGTCTCTCTCCCTCCCTTTTAGTTTTTACTGGCATTGATCTATTTTATAATCATTTCTAACTTCCTTTCTTGTTTATTTTTCTCCTCGAAGCTGTGAATTTGGCTGATGTGCACAGGCTGGTTTTAATAAGGGAGAAGCTGCGTTGTGTTGCATGCCTGTGCGTCCACCTGCCTCAAAGTATCTTAATTTTAAGCCTGCAAAAAATGTTTTCCCATTGCATTTTGATAAACTGAGAAGCCGAGCGTGCTCCTAGCGTTGATTTTCACCCTGACTTGACAACTCCAGGGAAAATCCAGAAAGCTACAGGTGTTTCAGGGCAAACCAGGGCCTTTCCAGGCAGCTTCGAAGCACCGTGTGGTTGGACAGCATAGAGAGTGGGAGTATTTATTTGCTTTGGAGTAGCGATGATTGGGAAACGTTTTGGAATCTTTTGAAAAAACATAGAAAGGATGTTGGGAAACACCGATTGACCCGAGCTCAGTCTTGGAGAGCTTCGAGCTCCTAGATGCCTAATCCAGCATTACTCTGCCTGTTGGAAGCTGTTGGACCGAAAATGCCCAAATTCTGGTTTTTCTTTGGCCAAACTGATGCTTAATGTGCGTTATCCAATCCCTGGCCTTCCAGTTACTTGTGTTTCATTCCGTCCATCGCTTTCTCCAAGGGGAAATTATTATCCAGCACTCGGATGTCATCAGGGTTATTTTAAAATTTTACAGGTGAAAACGTATCCTCTTTAGTGTGTTGCAATTGAGCCATTAGGAGACTGTCATCGGTCTCGCTTGCTTAGCCCTTTTCTCCACCAGTCAATAGCTAAATAAGCAGCATAAAACATACCTTGATACCAAAGCTGGGGTTTTTTAATATAAATCGGGCAGCTTTCTGCATGCAGCTGGTCTCCAGGAAATCAAAGCAAGTGGAAAGCAAAGCAAGAAGCAGGCCCATGTTTCAAGCAAATCATCCTGTGCAAGGATCTGCGTTCTTTGTAAGCACAGCCCCAACATCGGCTTTCCAAGATCCGACAAATACTTGGCATTTTTTAAGTCATACTTTCTTTTTTTTTCCTTTTTTGGGGGAGTTTTGTCTCCTTTTCTCTTACTCTCGCAGCGCTGTTTTCTTCTTGCCTTTTTCTCCTATGTTTTTCCCCCCCAGAGTCTCTCAGCTCCGTGGAATGTCACCGATCCACGCTGCAAAAACGAGGCGAAGGAAGAATAACACGGAACAAAGGAACGTTCCCCCGCGTCCCCGAGCGCTCGTTTGCCTTCCCCTGAATTATATTCAGATGTCTATTTTCGTGTGGCGGAGACGTACTGTTCTCCAGTTTGCATTACAAAGGGAGACTGTAGGAACCAAAATAGCAAAAGAGGAATTTGTTAGAATTTCTGCTCTTTGATGTTTCGGGAGGCAGTCTTTGGGGAGGGAGCCTCTTCAGATGAGCGCTCGGAAATTTCGGAATGAAACAGGCACCTATTACGTACTGATAAACAGAGAGAGGCGATGAATTTTGCCTTCTGATCCTATATCCTTGACATCTAGAAGGAAAAAAAAAATTGGACTTCTCACAATAAAATAATGCTTATTGGACTGCGTACCTCCAAATGTTGTTTGTTTGTTTGTGATATATGGATAAAAGGGAAACATACCTTTTAATCGACAGTATAATTTCTTAAGCAAGAGCTGTATAAGAAGGTATATTTACACCTCTGTATATAGATATATATACACATATCCTTTGTATATACCTATCACTGAACATGCAAACTCTCCCAACTTCTGTAATAGCAAAAGCTTCCTATATTGATCACCAGGTATCTGCACTGAGCTTTGAGCACACCGTGGTATCATATCATAGCAAAACTCACGTCCCTAGGAGTGTACTTTGTAGGTAATGTGGCGGCTGGGATGCTCTGGATGTGGAAAACAGATGTTTTCCTTGGATGCAGAACATGGCTTAAAACGTGTCCTACTATACCGCAAATTCATGCGCTTCTGGTCCTGAATAGGTCTGGAAAGAGGGAAAGAAGACTTCCTTAACAGGGAGATAATTCTAAATTATTCCAAGTATTATTTTGATAAACCATTATAGAAATCTGTGCCTTATCCGTTTGTGAATATGACAGATAGTTTTGGCCACGGTCATCGCTTCTCACAACATTCTACCCACCCACAACCCAACCAAGCAGCCTTGGAAGAGGCTGGAGGCTGCGGCAGAACCTGGAAGGGTGTTGAGGAGCAGTCGGAGTAGATCAGAAGTTCTTTTTGAGGGCAGTGGCAATATTATTATCAATACTCCTGGGTTTTCTACACTTCTCGGTCACCGTTGGATTGTTGTTTTTGCATCCAGTTAAGCCAAGCAAAAGGGTTTAGTAAACTGATTCCTGGAGACTTTGGTTTTGTGTTTCCAGGAGCATCTGGTGGATTTTCAGCCCTGGAGAATGTGGTTATTTTGGGGGTTCTTTGCATGCATGCCCACACTGTTCAAAACACCCTTCAAATATTTAAGGATGAAAATCACAGAAAATCTGATAACATTGCTATATGCAAATTATAGCCAACTTACGGAAATTCATTACTTCAGATAAATACCTTGCATTCCAGTTCATTTACCCATATTGAAATGTACATATTGTGTTTGTTATTGTTGCTTTGCTCCCTATTATTCATTTTGCACATTTTTCTTTTTCAGTGGTCTCATTGTTCCCGAGAAAGACAGCAATGAAACGGTCCCAGAAGTTGTAGCTACTTCTGGATATGCCCTTCTGCATTTCTTCAGTGATGCTGCCTATAATTTGACAGGCTTCAACATCACGTATAAGTAAGTAGTCCCCTTCCTAAGTGGTTTGGGAGATGAAATGAATGTTGCAGGTTGAGTAAAAGGAGATTGATCTCTTCTCGGTTTTATCATGCTTTTGAAGCATGTAATTATAAGCAGACACTTGAATTTAGATTTCTATCCTTTTTATACCCATACAACTGCTAATAACCAATGTGCTTGAATAACCAATGTGCTTGACATTAACTTCAGTTGTGAATTGCAAGTGTGGGTAAACATTAGCTTAAAAACGCATCGTATTATTTATTTCACGTTATTGGATTAGTTTGATCATCTTCACTCAATAAGAATTGATCTGCTAAGTATGTACTTGTGCTCTTATGCTTTCTGCAGAGAGAATCCTATATAAAGATGCTTTTGTATAAGCACAGACATCCTCACTTGAGACCCAGTGTTACACCTATTGATGAGATAACCCAAGTGGTGTGTGTGGTTTTTATTTGTATTTTTGTTCTTTTTGTGTGAGAGATGGGAAGGAGGATATACTTACTTTCTTCAGTCTTTGAATTGAATTAACTACCTGTTTCCTTTCTAGTCTGATTTGTTTTTTAATATTCCTTGTTTATGTTAAACATTATAAATGGATTCTTTCTCATTGCTATCATACATTTTTTGCTTATTGATGAATTTCTTCAAATTATGTATATAGATTATTCCCTAATTCATTGATGACTGCTTCTAAAGGTTAAGTTTTGAAGTAAAAAAAAAGATGGTATGGGCATAGCAGAGATGGAATTTCTTCCTTCTGAAGGGGCATAATAGGCTTTGCAGTTTATATTGTTGCAGATACAGCTTAGGTTTGTGCTCTACTGGAAGGCTTTAGTGTGAGGGTAATTTGCAGTCACTTTTGTCTTGAATGAGTCAGATACAAGGTCCTCGCAAGTGATTTTTTGCAAAATTGAAAAGTTTCCATAAAATGAAGTGATTGGCTTTTGGAAACCCATCTTTAAAACATTTCATGTTCTAATCCTTATTAAGCATTTAAATAAACAGTCAATTCTTGGAAATGTGGTAGCCATCCAAGCACTTCCTGAAGGCTCCTGAAGAATAAGTGGAGCTTTTGCAGAATTGCTGGAAACTTAGCAGGAGCAGTGGAATCTGATGTCAAAAACGGGGCTTATACCATAAACCGTGACACCATCTACTGCCAGCTCTCTGTATTGCACCGTAGCAATCACTGCAACTGAGAAAATCCCTTAGAGAATTGCCCGTCGTCTTAAGTTCCTGTGTTATAATGCTCCCCTGAACTCAACTCTAAACTTCAAATATCGCTTTGTGTTTTCTTTCTTCTGCAAGTTCTAGGGTTTGGATTCCCTCTTAACCTTCTTGCAGAGAGCAGGTGGAGTGATCTACTAGTTTCTTTATTGTTGCAGTAGGAGATAGCTACTAGAGCCTGAATCCAAAGACAAATCGTTCAGAAATTGGGGTCACGGAGCTGGTGACTTCATCTCTTGAAGCCTGTGTTTAATCCCGGTCTTTGACTTCTACAGAACTTATTCCAGGCAACAAGTGGAATTTGAAAAAGGGGCATCTGCCTTTGCATCCTCACTGAGGAGGTAGCTGCCTTGGCAGTTTTATTGCAGATGTTATAAAATTGAAAATGATTTGAGGGACGTGCGTACGTGCCTTGGGATTCATCTCGAGGGTGTTCATTTGGCAAGCAGGGCCAGAATGGCAGGAGGTTGCGAGTAGTTTAAGCAGAAACTGCAGCCACCACAAAGCGCTGATTAAATTCTTCACTTACTCTTGGAGGGTTTGAGGCAATTCATTTGCATTACAAATGGCTAAAATTCCTATTGATTATTTCTCATGGTTGTGAGTTTAACTCATGAGTCAGCTCTGTGCAGAACTAATCGGAGCGGCTCCGTCACGTCGGATTCCAGGTGAATGGCTCTCTTTGGGGTTATATATTAGAAAACCTCCAACCTGCTCTATCAACACGAGTTCAGCATCGCTCTTGTGTTTGGGAACGAGAGTCACGGCCGGGGGAACCGTTTCATTACTGACCAACCTTCTTTCCCTGACGTTTGCAGTTTCAATACGTGCCCCAATAATTGCTCTGGCCACGGCGAGTGCAGACTAGACAACAGCAGCAAAGCTCTGGAATGCGAATGTGCCAAATACTGGAAGGGAGAAGCCTGCGATATTCCCTACTGCACGGATGACTGCGGCGCTCCCGAGAGGGGACATTGCGACTTCAACGAGACGAAGGCATGTTTGTGCTCTGCAAACTGGCAAGGTGGGCATGCTGCTGAATATGGGGCGAATATCCTTGATAAGAGGATGCCTTTTTTGTGTGTGTCGGCTCCTGCAGCTAAATTAGAAGCACTCGGGACTGTCTTGCTCGACAAGCATCAGCAATTTGATTAGGGGCTGAGTATGTGATGTTCCCACCTAGCTCTTCATATCAGAAGACGACAGATCATTGCTACTGCTGTATGCAGCAGCAGAGTTGCTTTCAGTGGAAAGAGGGAGAAATTTGTTCCCAATCTGTTGTGTGCAAGCATCGGAATAAAAAATACATAAAATTTTATTCCTGTGCACTTGCTGCAAAGTTGAGACAAGAAGTTGAACACATGGAATGCTTTTGTTGTCTTATCCATGTGTGCTAGTAAGAAGTAAACAGGCTACAAAAATACACTGTTAGAAAGGTGAGAAATAAAAAGAGGATAAAGTAGCAACTAGCACTTTTCTGACCTAAAAAAACCCCAACAAATAACCCCCTTTTTATTCCCAGGTCCTGGCTGTTCCATTCCTGTTCCTGCAAACCACTCGTTTTGGACCCGGGAGGAATACTCCCTTCCAAAACTTCCTAGAGCATCTCACAAAACCGTAATCCATGACAATATAATGTGGATTGTTGGAGGCTATGTCTTCAATCATTCAGACTCTCAGAAGGTTTTAGCGTGAGTATAAACATGGATTAACTTAATCTAACTGTAAGTACATAGATGTGAGAATAGTTTTTAGAAAATGCTATTCTATATGCTGTACAATGAATGAACAATTTGTGGGGTGGGAAAAAGAGCTGAAAATGGATGCAGATCTTGGGAAGGAAAAAGCATAAGGTTCAAAGAATGGTTGAGGTTGGAAGGGACCTTTGGAGATCTAGTCCAACCCCCTGCTCAAGCAGGGACACCTGGAGCACATGGCACAGGATTGTGTCCAGATGGCTTTTATGTATCTCTAAGGTTGGAAACAGTTTCTGTGGGTAACCATCTCAGGCACCCAAAGATCCATCTAAATTATTTATATATATTATGCAATTCTAATTCTTTACTAGGTTGTTTTTAAATTGTATCTGAATTCATATTCAGAGAGATTAGTGCTGTTTCTGCGCTATTAGCCCTTTCTTATTTTGTATCTGTGTAACTTCATTTGGTTCCTTAATGATTTCTGTGGATGTAGGTATTTAAACACTTAGTGCATGGGATACCAAAGAGGGAATGACACTTAGGATGATGACATTTATGTCATCAGATGAGGTAATTCAGCAGTAACCGAGGTATTGAATAATATTGTGTTCTTTTATTGAAATTCACATTGAAAATGTTTTAAGTTACTTATTTGAGCTTACTAATATCCTGGCAGATCTAGGCAAAAGTGGATTTTTTCCAGGGATACGTGCATAGTCAAAATGCATTAATCCAAGCAAGAGCTGTGTGCTCTGCATCAGAAGTAATAATAGTGGTAGGAGAAGTTAAAGAGGAACAGAAGACACACACACAGTGTCATAAAATAGTGATTACCACCACAAGTTTTTCTTTAAAACTCCCTGCCTGATTTTTCAAGAGACACCAAGTGGCATCATTAAAGCTTTTCTCAGGTATAGTTTTATCTCATACAACTATAAGTCTGGCAAATACCGTTCATCCCTATATCTGAAAAGCCATGGGCCATTTTCAGGGCAGTTTCTCTCATTTTAGGTTTACAGTAAAAAAAAAAAAAAAAAAACTCTTGATTGGACAAAGATATAATTAAAAAGTGCCTCTTAAATACTGGCAGTTCTTTCTGAAAGTCTGTAATTTGCCTGAGTTTAATGTAACATTTTTATCTTCCTTGGGTGGATGATATGATGTAAGTTGCCATAATTCAGCAGTCAGTTCATTAACCCTTGGTTTTGCATGGGGAAAAAGAAACAGGGCACAACAAATCAGTGCATAGGTATTAAGTAACAGAATAGGCCTGACTGAATAATTTATAAATAATCTGTCCGCTGACGCTGAACTTGTCAAATAAAATGATCTCCAACATTCTTAGTAAAGATGAGCAATACTTTTCATCATTTGAATATGTGTTTCTCAAAAAACAATGGAATTGAATTTTCATTGCCCAGGTATGATCTGATTTCCGAAGAGTGGCTTCCGCTGAACAAAAGTGTGAACGCGGTAGAGATGAGATACGGCCATTCGTTGGCATTACACAAGGTAAATAAAGTTAGTGCATCATCTCCCGTCTTATTTCCTCCTTTTCTCCTCCCTGCTCTCCTCTCACTTCCACAGATCAGTCTTGTTTTGGGAGGAGTATTTCTCCTTCAAAGGCTTCTCTGTGGATATTTCTCTCCATGCGTAATTGCACTCAGAAGAATCCTTGGATTGGTATCCCAGGAAGCCGGTAGCACCTTCACCAGGATGTTCCTCCTCTCTCCTTCCCTTTTCTTGGCCACTTTGGGGTTGACAGACATCAGTGACTCCTTCATTTCCTTCTACCTGTGCTTGTGAGATGCCTCACAGATGGAACGTGCAGGATTTTAACTGGCTCCCTAATGGGCTCCTGTGTAGACAGCAAAATTCTTGGAAGCTCCCAAGACTCCATTTGGAAGGCATCCAAAGTCTGAGTCACGCTGGAAACACTGGTGGATTTAGGGATTTTTGGACCTTGATTGGCTTTTATAGTAGACCCCAACGTCCATCCTTTCAGCTTCAAAAAGAGCAGGTGGTTTTGACCATTTCTGACCTCAGTCCTCGCTTCCTACCTTGCTGTGGGAGCAGACCAAGCAAGAGCAGAATGGCAAAACTCCAAGAAAACATCTTGGAGAAGAGAACAAGTCTTGGGCACGGTAGCTGGCTTGAGGAGGAGAGGAGCAGAGCCCTCGCTGACCTTTGTTCTCAGGTTGTTAATTAACTCGTCACAGTGCAGGCCCGTATAAATCATAATTAATAGCACCTGAAAGGCTGTGTGCATCAGCATTCAGAAGCAGCACGCTTGAAGAAGCTGATAAAGACAGCAATTCCTACCTGCAGGGGCTGATTAACCTTCCGCGAGCAGCTCTTCACAAGATGTGCTCTATGCCGAGCTCACTCTCCGTGCCACGGGATTTTTCTTAGCGTTTCCCCAAGAAGCATCAGCTCCGGTAGAGAGTTTCCCTTTCCAAGGCAGCAGTGAAGCAGATGCCTCCCCACATGTGTTGGTGGATTCCTGATTGACTTGGATACAGCTGCAGAAATCCACAAGGAAAGGGGAGACAGTGCTGGTGCTTGGCTCTTACGGGTTGATTAATAAAAACCATGCCTAGCTACCGGGACACCTTGCTTTCCAAAGGCTCCTAATACTTTTATTTAGGAGACGAAAGATTTTAGTGTGCAGACACCAAGAAGTTTCCATGCTATCTCACCAACTAGGTTTGCTCTTGGGGATTTGCAAATTTGGCGAGTTGTGATTGCCTTTGTGACCAAGGATGGAGACTTGTGCTGTATCGTTCCCTAACTTGAGCGCAGTGCTCAAAAATGCCTACCTAAAAAGCAGAAATCCTGGTAGTTTTCCTCCTATGTGTGAAGTATCTGAAACCCTCTGTTCCCCCTTCCTTAAGGATCCTTCCTTAATAGAGCTGTGCAGTCACTAGACTTTTCTAGGGGGAGAACCATACTCTATCCCTCGTCCTTTTTCATCCTGACAGAGGAGGAAAAACTTAGGCTGGGAGAGGTTAAAATTTGATAATTGAGAAGTTAAAATTTGACAGTTCTATTACTTCCATTATTAGCGCTGTCTGAAATCCAGAATTTTTGGCCTCATTTTAACTCTTGATTTCTTTCAGGATGAAATGTACATGTATGGTGGAAAAATAGACGCGACGGGGAACGTGACGAGCCAGCTGTGGATGTTCCACATTCCCAGCCAGTCCTGGACTCAGGTGATTCCCAAGGCCAAGGAGCAGTACGCCGTGGTCGGCCACTCGGCGCACGTCGTCACGCGGGACGGCAGCGCCGTGATGCTCGTCATCTTCGGGCACTGCCCTCTTTATGGCTACATCAGCAATGTCCAGGAATACAACATCGGTGAGTGGGGGGGTTCTGGGATGTGTTTGAATTTTAGCAGCTGGTTTGAGAGTCATTTGAGCCATATTCGGACAGCATAGCCATGTTCTTCATCTTCTACTTGTATTTAAAAGTACTTGGTGGAGTCCTTTTTGCTCCTCATCTCTGGAAATAGTCCACACACTGATTTCTAGGATCCAGAAGTTTCCAGCATCATCACAGGAGAAGAGGGGGAACCTCTTGAGCTAGGCTGAGCTGCCACCCAATTTAACTGCTCTGAAACACCTCTCTGGAGGCACCTCGCCTGCTTGTAGAGGTAGAGAAGATAGTTGAACACCTAAAGTTGTCAATGTAAATGTGCTAGTTAATCACAGGAATGGAGATGGTCTCTGTAGTGTCGATCCACTACCCTTGTTCCTTGGTCAACCTCATCGAGAAGATCTTCTGGAATTTCTAGAGGACAAAACCAGGGCATGTGTGGAGTGATGCATTCCTGGATATCTTATTTCCACTTGTACCCTGTGTTCTGGTTTCTGGACACAGCATCTCTCCTGGAGCCCAGATAGGGCCAACAATCCATGCAAAGGAATCTTGGTTTGTGAGGGGAGTCTCTGTCTCCCAAATCCCATCTCTTTTTCCATGGGAGAGTGTCCCAGGAGCCCATAGCAAGTGTCTCTTTAGAAAGCTGCAGCATGAGAACCTGCTCCTGGTTTGTTTTGTCGTGCCCACGTGAGCTTACAAGCTGTTAAATTCCTTTGCCTTATTTATTTTGTGCATCTGATGTACCCTGAAGGCAGGAAGCCCATGTAGTGTTAAACTCTGGGTTTGCTATGGAATTTGGTGTGGATTTTGTATGGAATTTGACACTTCTGTGTCAGTTGCTGTGATTTTGTGTCTGGAGTGGTTAAAATCAGTGTTATTTTAGTGAAACAGCTGTTAATCACATTTTAGGTTTGCCATGCAGTGTTCTTCACGATCCTACTTGACTTCAGTGCTAGCTGGCTTTGAATGCACAGAAGTGCTCTTAGGTACTGTCCCCAATTTTGGTGGCATCGAAATGCAAGAGGTTGTTTCTGTGCTTTTTCCTTCTCATCTACTTAGCTTCTCTGCAAAATTTAATAAATGACTGTAGAAGAGGTGTTTCTGGTCTATTAAAAGTATTTAACACGACAGTACTGCTTGGCAGCAAACACTGTCCTCGAAGGAGAATATTTTGGGATGCGAAGCGATAGAATCAGTGGGTAGATTGGAGTCGAGGGAAGCCCCATGTGTTTCACAGTCAGGATCTGTTGTTAATAGAGATAAATTAACCATGCTTTGTTGCTCACATTTTTCATTTTTTTTTTTCAGCCACAAATACCTGGAACATTTTACAGACAAGTGGAGCTTTGGTGCAAGGAGGCTATGGGCACAGCAGCGTTTATGATCCAAATACAAGATCAATTTATATCCACGGAGGTTACAAAGCATTCAGTGCCAACAAATACAGGCTAGCAGATGACTTGTACAAATACGAAGTTGATACCCGTATGTGGTAAGGACATCTTTTTCATACCTCCCCCCTTTCATTTTTGTCTGCGGTAGAAAAACAGAATGAATAAATAAATAAATAAAAATACAACATTCTTGCAACGTAGTTATATTCAAGATTTTGCATTCTTCTGGCTGGTGTTTTTATGACCTTTTATGAATAGCGAATCATATAATTGCATATAATCAGGAGTGTGAAGTAGCCAAGAAATCTGTTTTAATATATTGTTGTATTAAAGCTGAAAGGAAAAAATACTTGATGGGATTTTCTTGGCAGCAATACGGACAATGCGTACGAGTGCAGTACTGTAGTCAAGTGAGTGATAATTTATTCTGCCGTTCAGGCTGCAAAAGAATTTCTATTATAACCCCATTTTCTTCTGGCTCTGTAACAACCTGAAGCGTTCGTTTCTTAAACTGAAATCTTCTGTGACTGCCTCCTGCCCAACGGTGGGTTTTATTAGCAAGCTCGAGCAAAAGCTGCCAACTTTGAGTTTCATAGTTGAGGTGCATTTTCTTCAGTTTTGTGCTTTTCTTTTTTAAAAGCCTACTGAGAAAAGAGGACTGATCTTTTGATTTTACACATGTAAATTTGAGTCACTATATCATTTTTTGAGCCATGTAACTTATATTTCTGCCCCAACAGTTTGAGATGCATGGAGTAACTAGTGACCAGGATCCAAAAATCTTTCTTTCTGTTCAGCTGTACATTCTTAATAATTTTATTTCCTTTTTATTTTTAGTTCATTAGATCCTCTGGTTCTACCAAGGAACTGGCACATTCAGCTGAAAGGGCAGAAAATGCCACACGTATCTGTACCAAAAGTCTTGAGCAGCAACCTGCTTGTATTACACTTATTTTGTTAGTCTCCAAAGGACTAGAGTAAGATGAGCAACAGGACTTACTAGAGTAACTAGAA
>JAWLRI010000787.1:1542955-1577664 GCA_034781795.1 Crypturellus tataupa
CTTGTATTACACTTATTTTGTTAGTCTCCAAAGGACTAGAGTAAGATGAGCAACAGGACTTACTAGAGTAACTAGAACACTAGAGTAAGTCCTGTTGCTGTCAGAGCAGCTACTTTCACTGTGAAAATCTTTGCTTTATTACCAATTGCAATCACAGTGTTGCTCTACTCCAGCAGCAAAAACCTACCAGTCGTGACAGTGTTGCCCATGACACAAACATTGTCATATTTGTGTTTTTATGGACTTCCACGCTCTCCGAATAGCAGGGATATTCTGCAAAGGGTGACCTGCTTTGTGTTCAGTGCAGTTTCTCCTAGTTAAAGGTGAGGTCAGTGACTAATACGATTAATGCTATCCATGCTTTAATCGCGGAAGAAATGCTGAGTTTTGCAAGTATTACACTGCTAGGCTTTATTATAGGCTGCCAAATAGATTTCCCTGGAATGATTTTGTTAGGCTGGGGCAAAAGATGATATCTAACTTAAAAGAATTATTTAGGTTTGTGTAAAATGAGTGTTGCCTGGACTGGAGTCCTCCAGCACCATCTCAGCAGAATCACTGACTAGATGGTGCCTCTTCCTAGGGGTAGGGGCTGCTGATCTTAAGATCCTTAACTTTGGAAAAAGACTTTTGTGGGTGCCTGTCTCCTGTGAATTCGAAAGCAATTTGTAAGATGAAAAAAAAAAACACATTGCAGGAAGAACTGAACAGTTGGGAAGGAAAATTGTTAAATATTTCCCTGGAAAAAAAACAAAACAAAACAAAAAAATCAAATGGCATCGCCCAGCAGTTCCATCTCCAGCATGGATTTATGGGCTGTTTTGTCTTTGCCAGGTACTAATCAGGTGCATTAATACGTGTTGTTTTTATTTCTGCAGGACTATTCTTAAAGACAGTAGGTTTTTTCGCTATTTGCACACTGCTGTGATAATGAGTGGAACCATGCTGGTGTTTGGAGGCAACACACACAACGACACCTCAATGAGCCACGGCGCTAAGTGCTTTTCTTCGGATTTTATGGCATACGATATCGGTAAGTTCTTGCAAAAATAATGATAAAAAGAAGGCTCCAAGATTCGGAGCGAGCTGTCTTCCAAAAGGCTAATTTACATGCTGTGTGTACTGTAGCGAATGCCACTAAGCAGACTGCAGAAGAATGTGTAATCAGGAGAGGCAAAATGAGCTGCTGCAGTGATTTCCAAGCAAATACGACAGCAGCTTTGTGGCCGGTAGCTCATACGTAACCGTAGGCATTAAAAACTGTTTTTTAAACATAAAGGAGGTTGTTAAAGTCTCAGTCAAAAGGCTTAGCTGGTATTTTGAGGGTGTGTTAATCTCTGCTTTAGCAAAAATGTAGAATGTTGTGACAGAAGCCCTGGACCTTGCTGCAGCTCTGCTTGCACTCAGTGTGCTCGTCTGAACTGGCTTGTGTCGCTGCGGTCCTGTGCAAATTCCCTTAGTTAATATGTACACTTGGGAAGTATAAGCTTCCCCGTACACAGTATTTAGTAAGAAAGCCGAGGGATTAGATTTTATTTGGAAGGATTAGATTTTTTTTTTGATGAGCTTGAATAACCAGGAGAGGGCAGCATTTATTTGTGAATTCAGAGTTCAGAGATTGTGCATTTAAGAAGAAAAAAGGGAGGGAAAAAAAAAAGAGATATGAAATTATCTAAAAGAAGATGCATGCACATCCACATAATTCCCTTTGGAGCAAAACATGATTCTTTACTCCTATCCCATTCTACCATCTGCTGTTAGAATTCCTTGAAATATGGGATCTCTTGTTTGATTCCTTGAAATAATCGCATGTTAGTGGAATGATTGTCCATTGCGATCGCATTTGGGGTTTCTGAAAGGAATATGCCAGCAAATGGGCTGCTTTGGATAGCAGGATTTAGCATCCGGGTGCAGTTTTGCTGTCTGTAACAAGGGCTATTCCCTTCTGCCACCTGCTATCGCGCGCCGTGTCCCTGCTGCGTGCTCCTAGCTAGCTTGATCATGAGCTTCTGCTTCAACCTAGCTATTTCGGCAGTCGACTGGAAGAAGGAGCAGTGTTTTCAAACTTAAAAAACAGCAGGGATAGATTTTTTTGTGCTAAACTTGGCCATCTTCCATGACCCACTGAACTCTATTAGATGGAGAGCACAAATCGCATCAGCCGGCCGGAGCCTGTCGATAGCGACGGGCTTCTGAGTTGGTTAAAGCCCAGGCAGCTTGCGGGAAATCCGTGGGATAATCAACTTGCCCGGTCTTTCCCAGACTGATGCTGAGAATTAGGGCTCCTATCGATCACACTCCGTGCGGTGTCTTCCACAGCATCCCATCCCTCACTCCTATAAGGCAGATTCCCAGGCTGCAAGCTGGGAAAAACTTGGGAAAAAATGATTCTGTTTTCCAAAGGGTCAAATCCTTCCCCATGGAATGAACTGCAGCAGTAACAAAACCTCCAGGGGCAACTTGCCTCCAAATACATTGCTATCTGACCTTTCTTTTTCATTTTAAACAAGTTTTAGCTTTGTTTTTCTAAAAATCAGGATGAAATATTCATATAAAGGCTCTATCCGTGTAATGAGCTCTCTCATTCCCAGGAGAGAAATGAAATCTCTCTACTCACCCCATCAAAAATTCAGTTTAGGTGCCAACCATAGAAGGAGGCTGAGTGTTTTCATAGCATATAGGATCCGTTTGAATGGGACGTTTAATAAAATCCCATGCATTGTAAATTTTAGGCTTGGCTTAACTCATAAATCAGGCAGGAGAGGGTGCTTTGTAGTTCCAGAATCATTCATTTTTTCCAAAACTTGATCTTCTCTTAAAGATGGGAGCGAAGCTTAGAAAGCAAAACATTCCGAGCCTTCCATTAATCTAGCAAAATATATTTCTTGGCCTGACATAACTCACAACTCTCTGGATTAAAAAAAAACCCAAATTGCTGTCCAATTTTCTTGAAGTTTCCTGTAAAAATTGGAACCATGCATGATTTTTTCATGAGTGATGTTGGGGTAGGCTAAATTCTTTTAAAATTGAGTAAATGGCATTTAAAAATAAATTTTTAAATCATGCTATACCGAAGTATTAAATCCGACCAGCTGGGTCCTATATATTTTATTTATCAGGGCTCTTATCTTGAACAGAAGCATCAGTGGGTGCCTAGGTTAGAATGAGTTTACTTACCCAACAATTGGCCCATTAAATTTGGTAAAGAATTAATGAGCTTGTTTTTCTTTGCCCCCTCACTTTATTTACATACGAGTTTTGGGGCTTATTTCTAACAGACCCGGTCCCTGACAAAATCTTATATTTATGAATCTGTGATTGCTGGAGAGGCTCTGCAGATCTTTACAGCGGACTGACTTTTCTGTCTTAATTGCATAAATTGCATTCAACTGCCTCTGGGACATTAGCCCCAAGGTGTTCCCATTCACTTTGCAGAGTTTAAGTGCTATGAATTGGACTGACTTTTTTCTGCTTTTGTTCCTTTGATTGCTCAGTGGGTTATATGTTTTTTAAGCTTTTTTATTATTTTTTTAGCATACTGCCTAAAGGAAAGAATTACCTGAGAAGCAAAGTGAGAAATGAAGCAGAACTTACAAATGTTATGCTAATAGAAAAAGATGGAATAATCTCGCATTATATTAAAAGTTTTTTAAAAAAAATGAAAACAAACAAAAAAAATCCTTAAGCTATGATGAGTGGAAAATATTTTTAAAACTATGGATAGCTGCCCGCTAGGGATATGACAGCAATGGAAGAAAAAAAGAGATAAAAGTCTCTGTTCTCAGTGGTGCTGATTTGGGGCACAACTGCGAATAATTCACATATAGATAAAAATAAAGGGACTTGTTACAGAGTGAAAAATTCCTGTTGTAAAGGAAAAAATGTCCTTCAAACCACCACGTCTCATTGCCAAAAAACTAAGGACATCTTCAACACGAAACCATGAAATTTTCTTTCATCGTGAGCCACCTAGATGGCTGTTGCCTCCTTCCTTTTCCTTCCTGCGATGCCATAAGGTCAATGTGAAGAGCAGGTCTCTAAGACAAGTCTCCAAGACATGGGTCTTCTGGAGGCTCTGTTCTTCCCCTGAGATGGTCAAGGAACCACTGAGCTGCCTTGGATGCTAGAGTGGTTTGTAAGTGGATGTAGCATCAGCCGTGTCCTGGCATGTGGTAGCACCCCATGCCCTCATAAACTGCCCCATTTCCCTCCAGAGTTGCTCTTTGGTGATGGGTGACGTGGTCATTAAAGGTGTTGTGGGGTCCTTGAGGTAGGAAGGTGCTCCGTAAACCAATTCATTAATTCTCCTGAGGAACTTTTCTGAAATGAGCTTTCCTTCGCCCTAGCTTGCGACCAGTGGTCTGTGCTGCCCCGGCCCGATCTCCACCACGACGTGAACAGGTTTGGCCATTCCGCAGTGCTGTACAACAGGTAAGACGCAAAGACTGGTGCGCGGTGACATAGTATCCCTTCTCTGTAGACTCCAGCAGTTTTAAATGTCTATGCAAGTGACAGTGCATGCAGATCCAAGACAAGATCCAAATCCACTGAAGTTCTCTGGTCTTGGCTCTTGTAATGACTTTGGTGTCCACCCTTCGCTCTCAGCCCTTCTGTTTTGAGCTTCTAGCAGTTGAGTCTCTTCGGTTGACTAAGCTGTCTCAGCTCCCTTAATTTTCACAAAATTGAATTGTTTGTTTCTTCTTTCTTTTCCTCTCATCTAGCTGCGCTGTCACCTTTTATCTTCCAAACTACAGTTTTCCCTCATAGTTCTGAAGTTGACATCTTAGTTGACGTAGCTTATCCAGCGTGGCTCCTCTGTACGAGTCGTATGATGTACAGTGCTCGGCTGAAATCGTAGATGAAATTCCTCTCAGATGAGATCCCTGCCATTTAGCATTATATTGCTGTAATAATATTCATGCTTTCAGGCAAATGCCGCTGTTATGGTCTTTGGGTCAGTGAAACTGAGTTTGAGGTCGTCTTCATGGAAATGATTTCCTAGGAGTCTTGTGTTCTACTTCCTTTGTCCTTTCCAAAAAGTTTCCCCTAAATCAGCAATATTATTTAAGGGACTGCTTAAGCTAGTCACATAACTCGCACTGCCTTTAAGAGAAAGTTATACTTCTATATTTTGCAATTCTGAATATATATATCTCCCAATATCTAGAGAATCTAGCAATCTCTTTTTATCTCTGCAAATAATCACTCATATTATGTTTGCTTCAGTATTTATTGAACAAGAGCTGTGTGTTTGCTCCCATGACAAATGATTAAGCTTATATTCAAGTGCTTTCCTGATTTAGGATGAAAATACAGTGTTAAAATATTTTTTAATCCACTCAAGCCTTTCTTTAGTTGCATTAATTCTTCTGCACTGTTAAATAAACTTACAAACATGGATGCACAGGGTTTTTTGGATGGTTTGGATGGTTTTTTTGGGATTTTTAGGCATTTTAGGGGGGTGTTTTCATGTCATGCCTAAAGCAGCTGTGATGTTAAAGAGAGGCCTAAAGAAAACACTATTTTTTCTTCTCAAAACATTACTTTGCTTTTAGTTGACACAATGACTCTTTGTTCAGTTGCTAAGAGCCATGAAAATAACTGTGGTTTTGTCACAGCAGTGTGCCAAGACGTGACAACACTGAATTGTTTTGTCGCAGCTTCTGAGCGTGGATTTAATGGTGTGATCCTGTCTCACCTATTTTACCCTTCCTCCCCTTCTCGCCACTGCGCTTGAAAGGTGAATCCTGCATTTCTGCAGCATTTTGTGTCTCTTTGCACTAATTTGGTGCTACCCAGCCGCTTGGCTTGGAAGGGAAGGTCAGTGTTTTATCTAAGATAGGTTTGAGGCTTCCTCAGATGCTACAAGACCCTTTGGGTTCTCTGACCTGCTAGAACTTGATTGACCCTGGACTTTAGTGCATTACTTAACCTCAATGTCTTTAGTTGGATATATGCACACTGTAATTTAAAAAAAGCACTTTATACCCCGAATAAAGCTGAGCCGCAGCAGCAGACGGTCTGTAAAGCAGATGCACGTGTTCACGTGCTTCCTTGTGTTCTCTTTAGCACCATGTACGTGTTCGGGGGCTTCAACAGCCTCCTGCTGAGCGACATCCTGCGGTTCACGCCGCAGCGCTGCGAAGCCTTCGCCAACGAGACGGCGTGCGGGCGCGCGGGCCCCGGCGCGCGCTGCGTCTGGAACGCCTCCCGCCTCCAGTGCGTCCCCTGGGAGATGGCAACGCTGGAGCAGCAGCAGAAGGTGTTTGAGGACTGTCCCCCTAAGCTCGGTATGTGTCGCGTCCTCGCCCTTTCCCAGTGCCTACGGTTTTTCCTTTCCTATTTCCCTCCTATTTTTATGCCGTTCCCAGAAAACGTTACACACCCCACGCTGAGGTCCTGCTTCTGTACATGCCCTCAGTGGTGGCACAAGGACATTTGCATCTCCTGCATCAGCTCCTTAGGGCTTTTTCTGCTCTACTGGGTGTCACTTCCCCCAAAATTCATACTTTTTCATCCCTCATAGACACCATCAGCCAGGAATCAGCCCTGGACCGGTGCTGTATAGATATTTACTCCAAGAACTGACCTCGTGAGAGCCACCAAGTGGCTTTTGATGAGCTCCACGGGGCAAAGGAGCGGGGTCTGGAACCCACTGTGTTAGTCCTTGTACTTCAAGGGAGATAGCAGGAAGCAGATAGCAGGAAAAAAAATAGTTTTATTTTTCCTTCTGTGTTCCTGTATGGATAGGGACCTAGCAAAAGGACATTTGTTTTAACGTTTGATTCCTGTGTTCTCCCTTCTGATAACTTCCTAACAACTTCTCAGTACTGTATCCTAATGCATTCATCGCTCTGAATTGAATTATATGAACCTTGATTCTGTAATAGATTGCAGCCTTTAATTATTTAAAAGAAATTGATGTAAAGGGACATTGCTTTGATGGCCTCTCAATGTACAATAAATTTTCACAAAACACAGCCGATAAGCAATTGGAAAGATGAAGTGGAAAGTTCAAGCTTTGCATGAAAATGCTCCACATAATTTAAGGCCAGGATTTCAGCAAAGCAGACCCATAATGGTAGATTTTTTTCCCGTCCTTGTTCAATGTCCTTTGGCATCATTTGCATGAGTTTTGACTAAAGAACATGCACGTGTGGTCTTAGTTCAGTTTCTGTGCCCTGGCACACTTTCTGGTATTGTGTTTTGATGCTTCTTGGGCACTAAAAATGATTAATGGTACCAAAAAATGCAATTTTCCTATCAGTCTAGTCCCATGAAAGTGTCTATCTACTAACTAGTTGATAATGGAAAATCTCCAGGCGCTACTGTATGGTTGTATCTTTTGCTGTATATAATCAAGTTCTTAGCACTCTGTCAGGAAATGCCTGTTTTTGGTCATGCAGGTTTTTTTCTTTAATAGTTGTAGACAATGAAAAATGTGATCAGATTACAGACTGCTATAGCTGCACAGCGAACACAAACAACTGCCAGTGGTGCACTGACCAGTGCATCTCGATGCACAACAACTGCACGGAAGAACAGGTAAAGTCTCTCTGAATCCTTCTGGAGTTTCAAATGTAGCTTTTTTGAAATGTTGCCTCTCTGGATGTCTTCATCTGGCCATAAGATCCCTCTTCGTTCATGTTTCTAGCTCTGAACTGCTGATGTTTGAATTTTGCAAGTTATCCAAGAGCTTTTCAGGGGAGTTAAAGGACTACAGAGGACAGGGGTGGAGTGGAAGGTTTCTAAGTTAGACAGGAAAAATTAATCTTTTTATAAAAGTTCTAGCAGGGAACATGTCAGATGCTGACCAGGGGGAAAATCCTAAATCTGCAGTAGAGGCTGTATCCAGTGTCCCAACTTTTGAATGTGTATGTTGCTTTGTAGGTCTGAATTGTAGAGCTTGTGTTAAACAGTCCTGTTTGGAGAGAAGAAAAACCTTAACTGTGCTATTTATTTTAGGTTCCTATTACTACATATGATAATTGTCCAAAAGATAACCCTGCATATTACTGCAGCAAAAAGACAAGCTGTAAAAGCTGTGCCATGGATCAGAACTGCCAGTGGGAACCGAGGAATCAGGAGTGCCTTGCTTTGCCAGGTACGTACTGACTGCGTTTGTGTAAAATAAAACCAGAAGTAATTCAGTCCAAAAATAAACTAATATTTTTTCCCCTCTTAAAAGAAAAAATCATAATCATTATCTTTTTGGTCCAGAATTTTATTTCAGAAGGTTTTATGGGACAATCTTCTGTCTTTTCGGTCCCAATTGTCCCACAATGATCATTTGTATAATTATTATTTCATTTTCACTTTATTTCATTTTTTATTTCATTATTTTCTTCATTTGATGAAAGCAGCACTCTTCATATAGTAGACTTCTGTAAGATATTAGATTGAATAGTGCATGCCACTTAATTTTAGAAGCCAGAATGGAGCAAAAGCAGAATGACACATACTGGACAGATTAGATAAATAGAATCTAAATGTATAAGAAATTTTTTCTTATTAAAATGTTGCTAGTGGGAGTTGATAATTAGTCTTTGCTGTAGTACATTGGGTTTTTTTTACAGTGACCGGGTAGGAACCGGGCAGCTTCTTGAACAGTTGACATTTACAGCTAATAAAATATGGAGAAGAGGAGAAAAATCAAGGACAAGACCTTCACACCGACTGGATTTCCTTCTTTTAATAACCCTTTAGGTTTGGACATGTCCAGGTCTGGCACTGACTAGCCTGGAAGAGAGAGAGAAAAATGGAGAGACTTCAGAGAAGAATTGTGAGAGCAAAAAAGCATCTTTTAATGAGACTTAGCTACGACCTAGCTTAGTCTAGGTTGTTACAGAAAAGGGCACCCCCTTTCTGTAACAATTTGATCTGAAAACCAAACAAGCAACCTAAAATGTTGATAGTGGAGAGCTTTTCCGTCTGTTAGACCGATCTAAAACAGCCCGTAGGTGTTGGCTCTACAGTGATTTGTGCTAAAAATGCCCATCTCGTTTCTTGTAAGGGTTGTTACAAGTGCATATGTACAGAGGGAAATTGCCACAGGGTTATTAGTTCTTTAGTAGAGGGCACAACTGTTCTCAGCAACTGCTAAACAGGAATTAATTCATGGAATTTGGTGCTGTGGACAGGATTATCAGCAGTCTCTTCCTACAGCAAGTTATCCCTACAGTTGTGGTCAAAGATATGACTTCAACCAGCAAAATATCCATTTACTTTACGCTTTCTTCTTAAACAATTCTACTCTTTTAGGGTCAAATAAGCTCACCTGCCCCTTGTCTTTCTTTTTTCTCCCTCCTTCCCAGAAAATATCTGTGGGACAAACTGGCACTTGGTGGGCAACTCCTGCTTGAAGATCACAAGCACAAAGGAGAACTATGATCACGCCAAACTGTCCTGCAGATCCAACGGGGCTTACCTGGCCTCTCTCACAACCCAGAAAAAGGTGGAATTTGTTACAAAGGAGCTGCAGAAGATGCAGGCCTCGGTGAGTGCTTCGCTTTAATTAACATCCCCTGACTAATTAAAGCCCTGACTGCAGGGAAAGCCCTCGGTGGGGTGTCGTGCGCTCTACTTGGAGTAGACTTTAACCAAGAAAGAAGAAAGAATCCGTCTTTTTTTTTGAAATTCAACATGCCCTGTGGGTGCTTTTGAAGTGCAAGTGTAGAGAATGTAAATGTTAGAGATAAATACAAACACGTGCAGTGCCTCAAAGGTATCGCTCGCTGTACCGGAGCGGCAAACACGACTCTCCGACGGGGTACACGACCGCGGCGGGGACCAGAGTGCTTCTCGTGACATCTACAAAGGGCCTTACAAATGACGGTCCCTTTGGGGCACCGTAGGTGTTTAATGCAAAGCATTTCAGGTTATTTATTCTCTGAAATGTGCTTAAAACGTTGGTTTCTTACTCAGCAGGTCTGCGTGACTTCTTTGGAGCTGTGTAGGTGTTTTATAGTGGCAGGTGCTTTCCAGCTTGAGCCACTGCAAAGGGGCTCAGGATCCATCCTTCTTCATGCATCAATAAAATAAATAAAGGAGGGAGACTGTACCCTGCATTCACTTATAAATGCCACATATACTAGGCATATAGGGTGTATAGTTGTTCCAAACCAATTTGAAAATATATGCATATTAGTCCCTAGTGCTGTGTTATCCTGTTGCAATTAGAATGTTCAGTTTTAGGGTTTCAGGGGGCATAAAATTAGATTAAATTGAGTGGTTGTTTCAATAGCATGAATATATCTGATTTGCTCTCCTCTTAGTTTGAGTACTAGGAATGGCCTTTAAACAAATAGACAAAAAATAAACAAATAAATAGTGTCTCCCAAAGGAATTCTTTATCTCTTTGGTCTTTAATTCTCACGGCACTAAGAAACAAATATTTCCCTATTGCATTTTTGCTACAACACTCCCTGCAAGCTCATGCGGGACTCCTGTACGATAGTGAGCTTAATGTTCTTTCAGTAGTAAATAAATACAATTGTGCTGATAATCCTATATTTTTTTTTTTCCAGCCCAAAACTTTGACTCCGTGGGTTGGGCTGCGGAAAATCAACGTGTCCTACTGGTGCTGGGAGGACATGTCGCCCTTCACCAACAACCTGCTGCGGTGGCTCCCCAATGAGCCCAGCGACGCCGGCTTCTGCGGGTATTTAGCGGAGCCCTCGCAGGAGGGCCTCAAGGCAGCGACCTGCATCAACGAAGTGAACGGCAGCGTCTGCGAGAGGCCAGGTAACCACAGCCCTAATCCGTGTCACGTAGAGAACAAGTCTAGTAACACATAGGAATGTTTTCTAGGGGTCTGGTAAGATCTCTTTTGCAAAACTGCATCATGATATTCCTTTTTTTAAGAAAAAAGAATACTCTGAATACATATCTCCTGCATATATTTCATGCTAAAATTGGGCATGTTAAAAGCCAGCTTTACATCTCCACTGTTAACTCCAAAATGTTTAAAGCGCATAAAAGTTAATTTATTTTGCCCCAATTATGCACCTGAATGTGGCGTTTAGGTTAATGAAGGTACGGAGCCAGCTCCTGTTTCAAAAAGCACAAAATAAAACCCACTTTCTGATCAAATGCCCTGTTCTCCCCTCTCATGCGCTGTAGCCAGAGGAGGGTTTTATCAAAGTTTGAAATTAATTGGACGAGACACTTTGGAGATAATGAGAATTTCTTTAAAGAAGGCTGTTTGCTTTTGGGGGGAGCCTTCCAGCTTTGCTGGAGCTGCCGATCTCCTAAAATGGCTCAGTCTGTTCACTCTCCAGTAGAGCTGATTACTTCCAAATACCAATTAGTACCTCGTTAAGTTTTAAGTTTTCAAGTTTAAGTCTTAAGTTTTAAGAAAGATATATTTAATAATGTCTAAATGACACCCCTTTAAGTCATTCTTTGTGACAGTGCACCATGCAGAGTGTAAAGAGGGCATTTTTAACTCCAAATGCATTTTTTGTTTAATTTAACACTTGCGGTTTAAATTGAAACTTATTTTGTGGCCCGAGAAGAGTCACTTAAAGCTGATGGTTAAGCTCTACCCAGAGAATTCCCTTTAAATACTTAATTTTCTGACCAAATGGTGCAACCCACGTTGCCGCGTTCTCGGTTGGAAGGTGGATGTTTTCCCAATGCTTTCACGGGAGCCAAGCAATGCTGTGGCAGATGCATTGGGCTGCAAAACCCCACCGTAACGCCCCAACCTGATGCTCAAACTGTCCCCCCCTTGCAGCTAACCACAGTGCCAAGCAGTGCCGCACGCCCTGCGCCCTGCGCACGCTCTGCGGCGAGTGCACGAGCGGCAGCTCCGAGTGCATGTGGTGCAGCAACATGAAGCAGTGCGTCGACTCCAACGCCTACGTGGCCTCCTTCCCCTACGGCCAGTGCATGGAGTGGTTCACCATGAGCAGCTGTCCCCGTGAGTAGCCGCCCCGCGGGGCCCCTCTTTGCTACAGAAGTTCTCAGCGATTATATTATTATATTATGTTATTATTTTATTGATGCATTCTATGTGGTCGCACAGCAAATCCTGCCAGGGAGCTGCTACAAGTTGCTCTGAGGAGATGCCTCAGCCCCGCAGTAGGTTGTGTGCCACGTAGTGTTAAACAGAATTATACCCTCATTAAGGGAACTATCAATTAAAGTAAATGGCAGATAATGTAGGCTTGGAAATAAGATGAATAAATCTATTTTTCCTTTTTTTTTTCCCAGAAGGAGAAGTACTTGTTCTGTTATTTCAGTTCCTAGTCTCCAAATTGATTGTTACGTAATTTCATGCAATTAACTTTTTTTTGTCTCTTTTTATCTCTTCTCTATCTCTTATTCGTACATGTAATTTAATATTAACTCATCTGTATCTAATCCAGATCAGGGATTGTACAAACATTTTATCCTGAAGTATTGTCTCCCTGTGTCCCAGAGCAGAATTTTCTGATTTATTTTAAATAAGTGATTTTATTTTTATTAGTAGACTCAAGCAAATTGCAAGATATTCGGGATGCTTTGAAATACTGCTTTCTGTGGTTCAATGTCTGTCTTATTTTTCTCAGAAGTTATTGAATTCTTTATAAATTTATAAATTAGGAGATGGAGAGAATTAATTTCAAGTGACTGTCACACACGAGTGTGTGAACTTCTCCCAGAGGTCGAAAGTTGGTGGAAGCAGCAGGCAGGAGATGAGTAGATACAAAGAAGGCAAAACAATTTATTTTTCCTTTCCTTCCCCTGGAAAAGACAACTATCAGTTTTGCATGAAAATAGAAATTCTGCTCTTCATGGAACACAGAAGATCTTAATATTATTAAAAAAGAATTTTAAAAGGGCAAAACTTTGCTGTATGTAAGAGTTTCCCTCACCCCAGAAGAAGTCCCGTTTGAGAAGGAAGCTGTTGGGTCATGGTGATGGTTCTTCCCTAATTTAATTGATTGCCAGGCCAGGGGAGAGATTGAATGGGACATTCTACCTTAAGACAACAAATTGCTTTTGTACCCGCACTTACTGACTCAGATAGATGCTTAAAGTAGCATGTGCTATTAAAACCCGTGATGAGAAGGGATGTGAAGTGTGTAAATAAACTCTGTTTTAGCCTTTGCTTCAAAGCAGCTCATGTTATCTGCTGACTTGCTGCACATTCAGTGATGATCATTTGTAGCTGGAAACATTCTACCATGATTTTAACTTTATATGTTTATTGCTTAGTTTCACAAATCACTGATTAAATCAATATTTTTAATAATTGTATCTAATTATAATTATGTTTATAATTTATTACATGTATATATTTATATATCTATGTATATTTATATATCTCTATAATTTATTTATTCTACAGTAAATATGCTAATAGAAGTGAAAATATTTATTGTTATTATAGCTAAATATCAGGCTGAAGGTTTATGTTTTGAAGGAGACAGGTCACACAAGACGTGAAGAATTTGGCTTACATTGTTGCCTGTGCTGTGAGATGGGGATTTGTTTCACAATTGGTTTATTTATTTTACAGCTGAAAACTGCTCAGGCTACTGCACGTGTGGCCACTGCTTGGAGCAGCCGGGCTGCGGATGGTGCACGGATCCGAGCAACACTGGGAAGGGGAAATGTATAGAGGGCTCCTACAGAGGACCAGTAAAGATGCCAACGCCGTCCTCAGCGGGGAAGCAAAGCTTGGAGCCCGTCCTCAATGTCAGCATGTGTCCCACGGAGAATAAATATAATTGGTCCTTTATTCAGTGTCCAGGTAAATGAGCAGAGTTTATTTGTTCAAAGATTTCAAATTTAAATGCAAAGTGAGGGACTTCTTAAGTACATAGTGATTCCCATGTTCCCTCCTATTAAATGGAGGGAACAAGAGAGCTTGAAGGCAGGTAAGAAATGCACATTTTGAGATGGAGGATGCAGACCTTTATCTAAGACTTATCTAAGGTATTTTCCTTAATCTATGAGCTATTTGATAAGATTATTTTCCTTCCCCTACAAACCTTTATTACGTTAAGTTTTTTTTTTTTTTTTTATGTATTCATTTTAGGATTGTTTAAATAGAAATGCAATTATTTCTTTGGAAGTTTATTCAAGGCGGGAGGTGATTTTCAAGTTCTGTTTTTTGAACATTATGTTATGTGCTATGCGAAGCGCTATATTTGAACACAAACATTCATCCTTTTCTGTTCTCTTCAGCCTGCCAGTGCAACGGGCACAGTAAGTGTGTAAATGAAAGCATCTGTGAGAAGTGTGAAAACCTGACAACTGGCAAACACTGTGAAACCTGCATTTCTGGCTACTATGGAGATCCTACTAACGGAGGAACATGTCAGCGTAAGTGATTTCTTAAGTCTTTGATGTTTTTCATTCTTTACTGAATTCTGCAATAGTAACCCAAATTATATGTGGATTCTAGGTTTGAATAAACTCTCCAGGCTTCTAATTTGCTCTTAATGTAAATAATAAGATAGTAATCTAAGTAGCTGTTGTAACTTTGGTTTTGGTAAATGTCTTATTTCAAGGAACATTAAAGTTGAGGCATATATGGCACACACAGAAGAGGCAATGAAATATTCCTACAATTAGGACACAATCCTTGCTCCTTCAAATAAAAGACACAAAAATTCCTTCCAAAGAAATTCTTTGTCTTGCCTTATGCAGAAGAAGGTTTATTTTTACCCTCCTTTTAAGAATTAAAGCTAACCCATGACTCAGTGTGGTCATTTAAATATTCGATGATCCTCTTTTGCAAAGGAATTGTGTTAATCCCAATGTCTTGAAAAAGAAATTGTGTTAATCCCAATGTCTTGGACAAATTTCTGCTCATCTAAATTCTACCTTTTATTATAGTCAGTTAATGCATTGTTGATTTATTGTCATAATCATCTGCTTAGTAGAACTGTAGCCCTATTTCACTGAGAATTGGCTGGATTTCATTGTAGGATTAGGTGAGCCCTGTTATAATTGCGTTTTAAGTCTGCAAAGTGCTGATGGGCCCTTTGGCAAGACTGGGAAACGAGCATGGAAGGTTTGTTCTGGCCTTAAACTTTGCAAAAATGTTCCGAGTTGCAGCTTATTTCAGTATCTTACTGTCTTACCAGTTACAAACTACAATTTAGCTGTGATAGGTGACACACAGTTGTAAAGGAAGATGTTCCTTTCCCCAAAGCAATCTAAAACGAGAATGGAGAAGGAGAATAATGTAGTTGAGGCGGTTTGTAAGCACTGTGGAAGAAGCAGCTGAAGGTGATTAATGAAGGGCTGTTGATGTCTGGGTTGTTCCTTCTGAGTGTGGAAATGATTCAGGAGAAAGTGGGAATTCATCTAAGTTGCCTCTTGGAAGTGAGATCAGCCTCCTGGATGAGGCTGGGAGCCACTCCCTGGAGTGGGATGAGCCATTTCTTAAAGCAAGAACAAGCAGGTGATGCTCGATGCTGTGGAGAAGGACCCCCCAGTGGAGAGGTTTGAAGAGAAATGATCAGACAGGCTTGCAAAATTAGGCCACTTTTCTCAAAAAAGGATCTTATCCTTTTTTGTGATAAGAATTTATGACACGAGGAAAGGGCACAGCAGAAAAGATGCACTTGGGCGCTTGATTCCAGAGCAGCGTCTGCAAGGTGAAATACTGCTGATATCTGTAAACACATTCTGCATCAAGATAATTTGGAGTGCGGGAACAAATAAATTGCGAGTGAGCTAGCAGGAGAAAATATAAAATTCTACTGCGAGCGTTCAGTTTTAATTACCAGATTGCAGCGTGCCATTTTATAGTCGTCGTCGTCGTCGTCGTTTTGCGTGTGTGGAAGTTCCAGAGCAAGTTACTTGGGACTCTTTTGTATGAGAAGTGTCCAAAAATAGTTTGTTGAGATAATGAATGATAGACCCGAGTCCTCCAGTCGGCTGAAAACAGAAATTAGAAAACGTGTTGAGAGACTGTGGCTCAGCATCCGTCCTCTATCTGATGGAACATGGAGCTCATGTCAAAAGTGCTTTGCTCTCAAGTGCTTTGGGTTTTTAATTTACTGAGATTTTAACACTTTTGTTACCGCACAGGCAAAAGAAACAGGAGGTTGGGCAGGAAGAGCAGTGTGGGCTGGAAGAAGCAAAGCAAAGGGAATTGCCCCAGTTGGATACAGCCTGAGGAAGTCCTGCTTATCATGTTGTCCCATGGAAAAGGTTTCCAAAGGGGAATTGTTTAGGGATGAGCATTGGCTGATGGGCAGCAGAGCCTATCCTGAGATCCTAGGGGTCCGAGACCCATGGAGGAACCTTTGGGGCAAATAGGGCTGTGCAGAGGTGGAAGTGGTGGAGATGGATTGAGAAGAAGTAAAGAGTGGGTGGGAGAAGATGCCTTTCCCCATCACTCTGTGCTGCTAGAGCAGGTGAATTTTGCCTTATTACTTGGACTTTAGGCTTTTTAATGAACTGCAGCTATTTCTTGAAAGGACTTTGTGCACACCATCATAGCCAGTGGTTTTTGCAGGATTGGGCAGATAATAACCAAACGGCAGCTGATTTGCTTCTCAGCGGTTGCTTTTAGAAAGTGTCCGGCATAGAAGAGTGTTAATCGGGAAGGACAGGAAATACAGCACATCAAACATGGAAAAAAATGTGAAATAGCTGTAAGGTGCTTTCTCTGCATTCAGTATTTTTGAGTTTTCTGATTAAACTTTCGCATGAAAATATGCTGGCGCTAGATAAGAAAGTTATTTGCAAGCAAACGGAAGGCACTATTGTGTCTGAAATCAGATAGGCCCCGTGGCAGTGATGTTAAACCGCTCGGCGGAGCGTTGCTGGTGGCCCACGTGGAGCTGGCGGTGACACGAGGCTGCCTGCCTGTCCCCTGGCTCCTGGATTGCTGCTGGAAGGCGACTAGGGCTCTTCGCTTGGAAAAGACCTGGTCACGGGGGTCCCCATGCGGCTGCTGGACCGTCGTGGTCCCCATGGGGCTGTTGAACCATCACGGTTGCACTAAGAGGACAGTTGATCCCTGTGACCGTCTCTGCACGAGTTTGTGACCCCCAAAACGATGGAAGGGGACGATGGAGGCGGTTCTGGTGGGTCATTGAGATGACAACCAGGCACTGAAGTCCAAAAGCCATTCCCAATACATCGTGGCTTTCTCCTTCAGCATCAGCCTCTGGAGGGAAGAAGTTTTAGATGCCAAGGAGGGTTTCTAGCACTCTGTTTTGTCAATAGTTTGTTTCCAAACTCCTTAATTGTCTGAAGGACCACGAGGAAATGTGTCCTCACCGCATGTTCCTGTCCTCCAGCAAAGGGTCTCCACTCAAGGGGCTCATAGAAAGATGCGTAAATAAAAACGATTACTTTGAATGAAGGTGTTTCAACTTCTCGAGCATAAGCAGATGGCTAAAGAGCAGAGTGAAGGGCTGAGCATTTACGTTATTGTAGAAGATATTGTGATTTGCAGTGGAAGGACGTGACATTAGAAATTTCCCCGTATTTTTACTTATATTAATGCCCATCATAAATCAGATTTCACCTTGCTTACATTTTGCAAAGCATAAGGAAGGAAGGAGGTACACAACATTCTCAGTAGTGCTAAGTTATATGTTTTTTTTTAAGTGCCAGTAATGAGAAGTGTGTTTGCTTCATAGAATACAATTATTTTGTCAAATCTTGCTTCAGTCTACTTGTTTCCACAATGGGCCTTTATGCTTCGTGGTATTTTATTCTGCGTTGCTGCTAGGAAACCAGTCATCCACAATTGAGAAGCACAATTAAGTGTCCCTGATACAACGTAGCTTCCATTACATGTCAATATAAAGAAGACATCCAAACGATTTATAAAATGAGGCCCAAGGTGGGAAAAGGATTTTTCAGGCTGGAGCCTTCACGTCAAAGACTCTGCTGGTGCATTAAATGACTCATGCCTTGAAACGCTTTGGCTTTTTTCATCACTTATTAATGAGTAGACACCGGCCTTTAAAGGATGCTATTTCCAGCAAGCTTAGGGACCACAGATGCCAGATCTTCTTTATGCACTTGTATGGGTCCTTTATGGATAGAGATCTCAAGCTGTGTCAATGTTAGCGTTTTAGTTTGGATCAGGAGTGTATTTTTGAAGGAAATCTTCCAAATGTTGCCACTGTTGTACATTGGTGCATGTCACAAGTGGTTTTAGGGTATGTGGATTGGTCTGTTTTGAGGTGCAACTAACCCAGGAGATCTGCTATAGGACCTGATGTCCTTCAATCAAGACTGGGTGGCATTTGGTTCAGACCAGACTAAAGCGATTCTAAAATAGAAAACCCTTTTCCACTGCAGACAGACTTATATCATTTGGATTTGAGTGAAAAGTGTTAGCAAGCCCCAAACTTTTCCGAATAGCATCTCGTTCCCACCGTCTGTGATATCCGTAGTGCCATTTAGCACCAACAGAGGAAGTTAAATAGATTTGTGGAAGCTACAAGGGCACCGGCTGATCATGATTTCGTACAAAAACACAGTCTTGGAAGCCTCACTCGCTCCGGTTTGACACATACCTCTATTTTTAGCAGCCTTTGGTATCACAAAGAAACCAAAGACGGTTCCACATGCAGTTTAATTGTTGACCTATCAGTTTGGCATCTAAAGCATTTAATTGCTATCAAATCTGCGTGTCCTGCTCCATTCAAAATTGCTTCTTATATTTTTCCCTCTGCTCACCAGCCTGCAAATGCAATGGCCATGCCTCCGTCTGCAACACCAACACGGGGAAATGCTTCTGCACCACCAAGGGAATAAAAGGAGACGAGTGTCAACTGTGAGTTTGCTTCGCCCTTGTTATTTCTGGAATCAAAAGGCCGGGCACGTGCTGCACCGGGACCCTGATGTTTTTTTAACGACTGCACTTAGGATGTCTCTGCTCATCTCTCGCTGATGACAGTCGACTACCTCCTTCGCCGGTGCAGCCGGCTGCGCTTCCCTGGGGGAATAACACGAGCAAAATGATTTCCTTAAGTTTGCCATCCGAGAGGGTTTCAGCTGCAAACGTCACGCAGAGTTTGTAGGGTGAAAAGTAACCCTGAGCCCCCCAACTAAGCATTCCACTTTGCTTATCCCTCAATTTTATATTTTTTAAATAGATGTATTTACTTTTTTAGGCACTCTGCTCTTCCAAAGGAATATAAATATATCAGAAATAAGAGGGGGAAAAGGCTTCAACCTTCAGGCGTATTAATGGACCCCTGTCAGAGCAAATATTTGCAGGAAAATTCTCTATAATATAATGCAAACGCTTTTAGTGAAATGCTAATGGAAAGTGTTTTATTGCCAGGTTTATTTTTAAAGTGTTACTTGCATGAGGAAACATTGTAGGACAAGATCCTGGATTGTCCGTAAATGGAAACGTTAGTATTTGGTTGAATTGATCCAATTGTATACATTATGTAGAAATAATTGCATTTCAAATGAATGCAAAGGTTAATATTTATAATTTTATATTTCATTTTCACTGCTTTCTAGTTTTTGTGCGGATCTCAGATTTAAGTCATTCCTTCAGCAAAACAGTATAGCTCAGAGATGCACCTTTTAATTTAAGTGTGTGCAAGTGGTGTTTTCCGATTTTTATTGACTGGGAATAAGTAAAACCGAAGAAATGCATTAACTAAAACTTCTTTTTTTTAGGTGTGAAGTTGAAAATAGATACCAAGGAAATCCACTTAAAGGAACATGTTACTGTGAGTACCGCTGAGGTTTTTTTTGGAGGTAGCGAGTGTGTTTGACATTTGAAATGCATCGTTTAAAATCAATATTAGTTGCCTCAGCATCTGTTTAAAATCCAGAGGATTAAGGCTAGGACTTGAAAATATTTTTTAGAATATCAGTTCTCACTAAACTGTAACTCAAAGAAAACCAAAATATTCTTCTAGATAATGTTTGGGTCACAATTGGATCCATCAGAACAGACTCTAGAATTTTTTTTTTCGTGTGACTTGGAAATGATATCTGGTCATCTAGAAAATACTCTAAAATTTAATGACTATAATGGGTCAAAGCGTATTTTGGGAATTTTATTAGTACACAAATGCTTCTTTTTAATTTTATTCCATGTTTGCATGGGTAAAGTGTCAAATTTGCCTTGGTTGCTTTAAAATGAACACTTGGATCTCTATGCAACTCCAGCAGATACTTTGCCAAGATGCAGATTACTTAATGGATACTCTTCAGCTTCTATGTGCAAATATTTGCAGTCAGTGTGGAAAAAGTAAAGGTGTGACCACATTTTCTGAATATTAGGGATATGAGAGCCTTTTAGTTTAAGGCTGGAGAATCTCCTGCATGAGGAACATGGGCCTTTTTCCCTCAAGGTTCAACCTGAGAGGATAGAAATGGGAGAAGAGTCTGGAGTATCCCTCCTTTTTGTGCAGGATAACACATATGTTGGTCTCTTGCAACAGAGCAGTGACTCCTAGTTGCGCTCTCAGTGCAAGAAGCTCTTTGCTAACAAATCTTGCTTGCTTTAAATTAGTTTTATTCCAAGACAAAATTCTCCTTTTGTTCCTTACAGATACTCTCCTCATTGACTATCAGTTCACCTTCAGCCTCTCGCAAGAGGATGATCGCTATTACACGGCCATCAACTTCGTGGCAACACCAGAAGAGGTGAATATTTTACCTTCCATTTAAACCTCATCCTTTGGCTATATTTTCATCCTCTCCTGACCAGGGAGGTGATGAACTGTCATAGTTCTGCTAGTGTCCAGAGCTGCTCTGGATTGGTTGGTTTTTTATCCTAAAAATGTTTTTTTTCCCTTTAGCAAAACAGAGACCTTGACATGTTTATCAATGCATCCAAGAACTTCAACCTCAATATTACGTGGTCAACGAGTTTTGCAGGTAAAACAAGTAGGAACTTAGTTTAACTTACCTAAAGATAAGGAAACTTGCTTGCTTTTATTCTATGAAAAATCATACCCCAGTTTTTAAAAAAAAATGAAATAAGAAAGGAAAGAAAAAGAAGCATGTTTAGCTGGGGAAACTTTTCTTTTTACCTGTGAACTGGTTATCATGTTCTTAGATTGGACTTGGAACAAAAGTAAACTTTTGAAAGAATTATATTTTTCTTCTGTTTTCCTATCTTGTGATGTGTTTTGGAGACATTAAGGGCACTCATTTACTGTTTAGTAATACAGTTTTTCTGCATGCACTGATGCTTCATAATGTGATGCAGCTCAAAATAGTAGCCAAATACTCATCTATATGAATAGTTCATTTTACTGTCATTGTAATAACCTAACCTTAGAACTCAGGATAATCATCCCTTTTTGTTTATCGCTAAAAATACTCATCGAAACCTCTTTTCTTGCTCCTTGTTAACATGTTAAAACAGCAGGCACACAGGCTGGGGAGGAAATTCCAGTTGTTTCAAGAACCAACATAAAGGAATACAAGGACAGCTTCTCCAATGAGAAATTTGATTTCCGCAACAATCCAAACATCACTTTCTTTGTCTATGTCAGCAATTTCACCTGGCCAATAAAAATACAGGTAGGCACTCTTCATGCTAGATAATTACTTAAAATACTTGTTTTTTCCTCAAGCAACGTGTCAATTTGGCAAGCTGTGTATTGTCCAAGCTGGCCAGCTCAGTGTAATCCTGCAAAGACTGATGAAGAGCAAAACGGTGCCTCATCTTCCGCTGTCTCCTCAGCCCAGTGGATCTGCAGATGGACTGGGAAGTGCACTGGGAAGGGTTGATGCTTATTAACAGAGCTATATTCCAATGATGTGTTTGACTTTTAACATGGAGCTTCTGTCCCTTGGAATAAGAATAATAATAATAAAAAAAAAGAATTCCAAAAGCCAAAAATCGCACACAGAATGAGAAAATAAAGGAAATGCTCTCAGTGTCTTCTATGTCTTGTTCTTGGAAGGCGTAGCTGTAGGGCTGTCCACCTTTCTTTTGGTGTCCAAACCAGGTGGTAGCTGCAGAATGAGGCAGAGTTCATTATTTCCCTTAATTCAGTGCAGTCCGTCGGATATCAAATGGTTTGTGGCAAGGTTAGTGCTGCAGGAGCAGTGGAGGAAGTTCAGTGGTTCAGGAAAACCAGACACAGAGACTTTCCAACTGTGGTTGCGGCTAATAATTAGGAGAAACCATGGCCACTTTCTTGCTCTTGGCTAATTTTGGTACCAACTGGCAATGCACATGGTGGTATGAGGGCCCTTTGAAGGAAAAAGCTTCTAGGTCTGAACCAGAGACCTAAATTGAGGCTCCTTATGTTTAAATTTTGCCCATTTAAGAAACTTGGTCAAATGCAGGAACACAGATTCTTCCATCTCCTTTTTTATACAACTGCAGTTAGAATTACCTTGTGAAAACTGGCAGCTTCCCATGAATTTACTTGATATTGCAGACATTCCTGTTACCGAAACTCACCATAGGGATCACTTCTGACAAAGATAATGCTGGCCATAATATCAAGCAAGGTAATGATGTCCCAGTGGAAAAATGCCCTTAAGCTGTAGAGGTACTTTTCAAGGTTTTTTTTTTTCCCAAACTTTAAAAAATATTGCAGTTATTTGTGAAATGTCAGAATCACCTTCTGGTAAAGGTAGGGTTATGGGAATTTTTTTTGTGTGTGTTTTGTTTTTTTAAATACTTGTGAAACTTTGTCACGCCTCTTACAGACTGGTGGACTGGACAGATTGCCCTTGGACTGCACTTCCCTCTCAGTTCTCAATAGCACTTAGAGATTTTTCCTGATTAACAGATAGGTGCAAATCTGAATTCATTGATTAATCCTGATTTTTAGGTATGAAGGTTTTGCAAAAATTGCAAGGTGAAACTCCTGATGGCTTTTTCCTATGCCAGTGTTGTCATTTGAGCTTGAATGTCCCTTTCAACTCCTGTTTCCTAGCTAGGTCTCCCTCCTTCACTAGTTAAATTTAGGCTGGTTTTAACAACCTTGCCTTATTTCACATGCCTTTTCTTTCAGGGTGCTGGGTTACATTCTGTCTGGTTTTGCAGACTTTGAACACACTGAAATATTCAAGTTCTTTATCCACCTCGGTGGCATTTTTCAGTAACCTCCTTCCCATTAGATATTCCGTCTTGCTCCTATTTTGGTGTCCTTGTCCTTATTGAAAACACAAATTTAATTTTTGGGATAGAGCTGATTGGTTTTAATCTTCTACCTCTCCTCACTCAATACCCTCTTTGCTTTCCCTTCCTGGTCTCCTTTACTTTTATGGTTGAAATTTGCTATTTTGTTTAGCATTTGCTCAGGTCTAGTGCAGCTTGACATTCAGCAGTTCTTATTTTCTGTCTGCCACTTGCTGGCTTTTAAGACACATCTGCTGAATGCTTCTCCTCTCCATAACATGGAGCCTGTTTAATTGGTCTTAATGTCCTTTTTGAGGTTAGTTTTGAGGACACAGGTTGTATCTGCATCTTTGATGTGAGGGAAGTTCTTAGATGGCTGCTTTCCCATCCTTATCTCACTCCGCTTGATTTTACTGCCTCATTTAATTACTTAAAAGGAGTGAACTTTGATCCTCTTGGTTTGTCCTTAGTTTATCCCTAATTTTATCTGAATGGGCTTGTGCGCAGTCAATCCAAGGTAATTTTATGTGGTCAAATCCTCTCCAACATCCTTGCTGCATGCCAAAATATAGTCTAAAATAGCATCAGCTTTTACTGGCCAACTGTATTGTGAAGCAATATCACATCCAAGAACACAGGGTCGTGATGATTACTCAACATACAACTTTCTGTTGATATCTCATAGGGTTGTTTCCCAGAATTGATATTTTTCAATCATCTTTCTCTGAATACCTGTTGGTGTTGAACATCTCTGCCCTTTCTTATGTGAGCAGTAGCAATTCTTCACCTTGGTATTTTTCAGAGCAGTTCTTGGGTAGGAGATGATATTATAGATAGCAGTGTTTCCACAGAGGAAAAACTAGGGAGAAATAAGTAAAAAACTATTATTTTCCTCCAGGACTCACCATGCCCTTTTGGCTCATGTGTAATCTTCCATGGAGAACCAAGTCACCTCCAATTCTCCTTGGTTGTATTCTGTTCCTACTTGTCCTTTCTCTGTCTTTTCCTTTGCTTTTCCGTTTTCTTTTCTATATTTTGCCAAGTCTGAGCTCTCTTAGAGGCACGTCCTCAACGAGAAAAGACAGAATACGGATGTTTGGGGCAAAGACCTGCTTACAGTCAGTCCTTGATTGCAGTTTGCTGCAGCATTTAAAAACAGAGCAGTGGGCAACTTCTGCACACCCCCCTGCTTGCCTGACTGCTCCTTCAATACTGTCCTGTACTATTTTCTTCTCAAGAAAACAGACTTTTTTATTCCTTTTTCTAAGTGACTGTGCCTTATTTCATAAAAGTTCCTCTACAGTTTAGGTTTGGTCCTTCAGGGCATGTTGAGTTTTTAATTAAAACTGCATGCAGTGCTATGGCTGGGATGCGAGCGGATTTTCTTCTTGCAGAGACTCAGGTTTGCTCATTGCAATTGTGCTCCGAAACTTCTTGCAACTACAGAATATGTCTCAATTTCCCCTTGGCAAATACACTGCTTTCAGTATAAAAAGTGCAATGAAGTCGGTGGAACTCTGGAACTGCCAGATTGCTGTTGGGAAATGCTGGAAAATATTCACTCTGTGTGTGTATATGTGTGACCTTGGAGCTTGCCCATTTTGTTTGAGCTGTTCCTATGAACTATGGCAAACGGCACTTTTTATCTTCTGTTTGAATAGCATAATAAGCAGTTGTGCACACATTCTCTTATCCTGGCTTGTTTTCAATTTAGATATAGATAATATCCCGACAAAAACGCTTCTGTAGATGCATAGTCTTGGATAAGAAAACTTTGCAAACTTGCAGTCTTTACTAGTGTGCAGTTAATGAAAACTGCAATTCTCATTATTTCTTATTTTTAAGAAACTTAATTCTCAAATCATTGATTGAAATCTGTCTCTCTTTCCTTCTTCTCTTGCCTTTTAGACTCTCACTCCAAGAGTATAAATGCTCTTTTGTGCTGGAGATAGCTGTGTTCTTGCCAATGCTGAATTCTGGCTTTTTTTTTTCCTTTTTTCCCCTTGTTGCTCCACCTCTCTCCAAAACTACTTCACTTAGGGTTTTTCTTCTTGTTGTTTTGCTAAGTGCACTGGCTTAGGAGGTCCTTCCCTTGCGGCTTTAATGATTCAAAATGCGTTTTTTGCAAAAGAAGGAAAACTGCAGCATGTAGAAACCCTCCCAAATACAGCAGTCTGCCTGGTGGCATCTGCCGGATGCTTCCCCTGCACGAATGCTGCATCGCAGAGCTCTTAAAAAATTAAATTTACCCAACTTGAACGCCCAGGTAAGGTCTTGTTGGAAATATCTATATATTTCCCTTCTGCTTGCTTTGTGCTGCCTCTCTGTTAGCAAACTCGGGCTGCCAGGGCCACAGTGGGTCTATAACCCTCGTGCAAAACCCAGCTGTATCCCATTCTCTTTTGCTTGGAAATGCTGCCTTAAATGTTCCTGATTATCCCCAAAACTGAACTCTTAGCGCAGGGCGTTAGTAGTAGGGTGAATGTTTTTCTCGAAACTGGTTATGTGGTTAGGCGTTTTCTCTCGCTTTCCTGTATTAAGTGCTCTCTCAAATCTGTGCTGCGAGCTTCTAAAATCACACTGTTACGCCTTCAAAAACCTACCCCGAGTTGGAAGAGTTCGCTGTGGGATTAAAAGCAAATAAAAAAACCTGCAGAATATTGCAAGGAAGGAAATGCAAAGCAGTAACTTCGCGAGGGTTTCTTTGCAAGAATTATCCCAACAGAAACTTTCTCGGCTGGCCCAGATGTGAGGCTGAAGAGCTGGAGCCGACAAGTAGCTAATGGGGAGAATTTGAGACTCCCTTTGCTACTTGTGCGAATGTCAGCAGTTTCTAACAACTCCTAAACGAGTGTGTGTTTGCTTTGACTGGAGTCCACTGAGTGAATCGCTCTCCAGCATGCGCAGTAGCTATAATTTACTTGCTAGTTCAGCTTCCTTAAAACCTCTTTTAATGGCTATAAGCTGTCCCATTAGAGCTTCCTATTGATAGCGCTTCTTACTGCTCACTAGCTATAAAATAGTGTTGCTGTCATCTTTCATACCTAAGCTATTGTTTTCATTAAAACTGTCGCATTTGATTTCTTGCGTCTTACCCTCCCAGAATTGAGTCTTCGGCGCCGTCTCTTACGTTGCTCTCGACTCTCTGAGTGCGTGCGAGAAGCCTAAGAGCTGATTAAGGCAAAAAAACAGTTTGTAATTGTATCATTAACTGGCAATTGCCTCATCTCTTTCCCCCGCGTTGGCTGAAGTATTTTAATTTGAATGCGCCGAAACGTTAATTATGAACCAAGTGCTGCAAGGAACAAAGAGAGGCTAAGGTGTTTTATCGCCATGTGCATACAAAATAATACCATTTGCTGAATTGCCCTGGATATTGTATATATGCTGTTTGCTGGGCAATTCCTCATCGCGCTGGGGCTCAGCAGAGTGCTGCATCTCTCCATGGGATGCCTGGTGTGCCAGCACCACCCCAGCATTAGTCGTCTTGCTGTTGGAGGACCCTTAACTGTAAAGATAACGAGTGGAAAGCTTTCAAGGCGCTCAAATTGCTGCCTTGCCCTGTGGTTTATTAAAGGCAGCTGGAAAAATAGCTAAAATTGCCCTTGCTGTCTGCGTTTCTTTAGTTTCTCACATGTGGGCATGGGTTGCTGAGGCTTTCTGGGTTCCTCCAGGTTTCTTTGAGAACTGGATCTACGTGGGCTCTCCTGGAGCTTTATTCCTTCCTGCTTAGAAGGCTAATCACTGTGCATAGCTTAATGGGTCGCATAATGCCTCCTCATAATTACTGTAGGTATTTCAAATGCGCCGTTTGCTGCAATAGGAAAATATTTGTGAATCCACTCAAAGCGCTGAATAGCAGCAGGGTTCGTTTGTTGGGCCCGTGAATGGGAGTCCACAAGGTGGAAGCGATTGAGCTCCCTTACATCGAGAGCTGCTTTCCGAGGAGCTGCCAAAGGTTCAAGCACGGAGATGGGGACAAACGGCAGGTCTGGAGATTGAGGACGGCCAGCGACGTGCTGTAATTACATCAGCCTTTTGTTTGCAGGGTTTCCTTTCGGTGCTGAGCAAGGGGACGGTCACCAAGGTGTGTGTATCCGTATCACAGCCGAGGGGTATTTCATGCCTTCTGCATCCAGCGCATCCATGGCACGGTGTCCCAAGGAGTGAAATCAGTACATGCAGACCTCTTGGGTGCTGTTTTTGTCTTTAATAAGCTGTCTTTCTTTAGAGGGTTTTCCTGCCACTGCTGGATGTTCCTTTTACCAAGTTATTGTTGGTGTAAATCTTACCTGGATGACTCCGTCGAACGTATCCATGCACTTTTACCATTGCAGTAGAAGCTGAGCTGCTGCAGTTGAATAAGAAATCAAATAGGTATTGGAATTACACGTTCAGAAAGGGCACTTTCTTGCATATGAGTTCTTTGTATGTTAGTCCTGTAGCTGCTAATCTCTTTTCTGACTCTTTTCCTTCCCCTAGTTGTTAGTGTTGGAGGAAAGAGGCCGGGCTCTGGTCATTCCCATGCATCAAAAGACCTGTACTCTGCCCCATTACTGATGCAAACTGTTTTCTGGGTTTTCTTAGGGACTGTTTTATTTTCGCTAATGACCCACGAAGCTGTTACCATTGGCATGCAAGGGACTGCTGAAATCATACACCGGCTCGTGAGAAAGTTGATTCCCTTCGAGTCCGTTCAACTTTGTAGAGCCGGCAATTAGGAACAAGCGTGTCCTTTCCTTAAGGCAGGAAGTATTTGCGATGTTGGAATGTGGATAACGTTCAGGTGAATCCACACGTTGCCGTTGTCAGCTGTATTTCATGGAGGAGGGAGGAATTATGAGCTAGATTGAAATTCTTGTAAGGAATCAACTCTCTGAGTAAAGTGGGCTAATTTTCTCTTGTACTGAATGTGGCTATTTAAGTGGGAAATAGCAGAAAATATTTTATAAAGTGCCAGAAATTATATCGCTGCAACCCTTCAGAATCCTCAGGCAAAGTTCTTGCTCTGGTCTTCATCATCATTATCGTAATGCTGCTTGGTCCTTGTGTCCAGCGCTATGAATACTAAAATCATTCGAGCTCTCTTCTTTTTCCAGAGGAAAACTCCTTCATTAAAGCAGATTTGGCTCAAGTTCCTTTTTCTGATACGCGATTCCTCATGCTGCTATTTCTTCTTGGTGATCTCACCCATAAAAGCAGGTGGACACCATGAATTATAATCCCTGTTGCAGATGAGCTTTAATTTTACTTGCTATTCCGGGTTTGTCGTGGCCGGGGAGGCTCTTAAGTGATGGATGAAACGTGACTTTAGCCAAGGAAATCCTGGGAATGCACCGATATCCTGCCTGGTGAGGACGATGGGGCCCTTTGGCTTAAGAACGGAGCTGCAGGAATGTGGGACTCGATGATTTCCACCTCTTTTAAGCTGACTTGCCCTTTGCAAGCAGCGATACTCTCCAGGGTCGCCTCTTTGAGGTTCACCATCTAATGAAAGGGCTTGGAATAAGATAAAAGCAACACATTTTAGTAAAAAGCGTGGTCTACGACTGACTCTGGTACCCTGATCTGTCTCTAGGGGCCATTTAGTTTAGCCATTTGATACCTGGAATAACTGGACTCCACGTAGCCCCCGGAGATTCCTGGTCTGTCTCTAATTGAACGTCTCGTGGTATCACGAGCCACAGACTAACCTAATGAGAGCTCCCATCAGAGGAGAAGCGAAAGGAGAAATCTCTCTGTTCTCGGCCGAAGAGAATAAAATCCGCCTAAATAGGTGGCGATTACTTTGATAAAATAATTAGGTAGGTTTGATAGCGCGCAGAGCGTGGTCATCTGGGCAGCTCTCCTGCCAGCTCCTCAGTGTGTGCCTTTAATTAGGATTAGATGGAGGGGATGAGGTGTGATCTTGCCTGGCTCTTTGGGATGCTGCTGTTCCAAAAATGCTCTTTTTTTGCTTCAGAAAGCCCCGAAATGCTCAAGTTGGTCGTTAACGACGTCCCTTGCCTTTATTCCGAGGTACCTGCAGGTGCTTTTGAGCCTCTCTCGCTGCGTCTTCCTCACCGTCCCGCTTTAGCGAACAATGAGACGTAAATCAATTTGTTAATCTGATGAAATTTGCTGTTGAATGTAATTACTTTTGGAGACATGCAATTACATGGTGATTTTTTCAAGAACGGGCAAACTGGCATCTTCTGCTGGGGGTGGAAAGATTCGAGACAGAGCAGTTAAATGATACTTTAAGACATGAAACAGCTGCTTCCTTTTTATCTGCTCCTGCCCTCTTTCTTTCCGATGACATTTTCTCCTTTTAGAAGTTGTTCCCTTTCATAGCGAGTAATATTTTTGTTAGCAGCTTCTTAAGTACTTGAGAATGAGGATTTCTCTCAAACTCATTTAACCCTTTTGAGGAGGTGTTGTGGTTGCTAGTGCTTTTCCCTGCAGTAATGATTTGTCCCCTAACAATTCCTTGTTAATAATCCTGTAAAAATGCTCACGTTAATACAGCACTTGAGAAAAAATTATTGCTTTTTATTATATTTTTTTTATTATTTTAATGCTTTTATTCATCCATTGAAATGGGGTTCTGTTTTTCCTCCTTCCCACGCCTTGAGGTTGGGCTGATCAGCTGCTTGGTTAGTGAAGTTATACTCGGTGGCATTGACACTTTGTTGGCTTTGGGTTCAAGAAAACACTTTATTGCAAATGATTTTAGCTGTATCTGTTAGGAAGGCGGGTTCAAAGGCAGTTTGGCTCTTAATAATGCATTTTTTTATTTTTCTTCCCTTGAAACTAGGAAAAGTAATGTTCAGTGCAGACTTTAATGTTACAGAGAAGGTAAATTAGGATAAACTTTTGAATGTGAGAATAAGGTGTGTATAGATTGCCTTGCATTTAAGGATACTGACTTTTTTATTTAACATGCCAGGCTGCAAAAGCTAATATCAAAAAATACCAAGTTTATTTTGCATGGAAGCAAAGCGTGCATCAGACAGGCCATTAATTTCTGCAGGATGAAGCCCAGAGCAGTGATGTGCTGGTGCCTTGAGGCTGCTCTAGCTCCCTGCTAAAGAGCTCCTCTGGAAAATATGGGATGCAATTGTTGAATGCACACATAAAACTCGGGTTCAAATAAATTTCAGAAAACGAGCAAGGTAGAGCTGCACTGGGGGAAGCTTCTACAGCTACCCAAAGAGCTAGATATATTTCCTTATATGAGAGCTTATTTAAAGAGTCGAAGAGCAGTACGCAGAGTTAACGAAGAGGAGAAAAACGCGCTGCCAATAAAATATAAGAAGCCCGAATACTCAAATGCAACAATAGATAGAGCCCTGCTAAATTGCTGGGGGAAAATATGTCCTGTGCTAAAAAAGGATGACAAAACCAGAAAACTTCTGGCTCATTTAACTAACCCACATGAAGACAGAGCCACCAGCTCTCGAATAACAATTTTTGGATGGATCTACTGTTGTTAAGAATAAACTATTCTTGCTAATTTTTTTCCTTTCTTTCTAAGTTTTAGGACTTCATATAATTAAGGTGTCCTGAGCTCCACTATGAACAAGAGCTGTAAAGAGTTGGGGTCCTGACAGTGTAGCCATGACCAGTCCAGTGCTGTATTATAAATCCACTAATCAGGTATTTTGGGGAAGATTGTCTTCTTTTTTGAAATAAGAGCTGTTTCTCCTTACCTACAAATGTCAGGTAGGATTATTTCTTAAAAACCATCAGGGCATTCCTACTGCTGGACCCCACGTGGCATTAATTACTGCGCATATTATGATCATGGTGATGCAGTAAGTCACGATAAATTCCTTCCCTAGTCATTCTTTTTATCTGGGAAGTTCTCCGTGACTTAATTTTTCCCTACCCAGCAGTGTTATTTTTTTCATCTTAAGCTTTCTGTAACACAAAATGATAGAAGAGACTCTTGAAAAAGATAAAAACCTTGATGAGTAAAGCAGTCTAGTCTATGAGTTCTGGCTTCCTAGCTCTTAAAAGGCCGTTATTGATACTGCTTAATGAGTCAGTCCTTTGATCAACTTTATACGAGCTTGAATACGCCGTGATCCACAGTGTAAAGTTTCTTTCTGGAGTCCCTGATGTTTTTCCTCTCTTTTTATGAAAGAAACATATATCAGCCTGCCAGTTCTGCAAATCTATAAAGCTCCCTGCGTTTTATTTGTGACTAGGTGAGTGCACAGTTTTAAAAACCCTGCAATGTGCCTGTGTCTAAATTTCAAGTATCTTGGAAACAGTTTGCTCTTTTATCTTTTTTATTTATTTTCCTACTCGCACAAAAGCGCTGGGTTGAAAGGCAGGTATTTTGCCTTTTTTAAGATCACTGCTGCTTCGCATAGGAACCTGACATTGAATTTCAAATGGCACGTGGCTTCCGTATTACCTAATAGTGAGAAACGTTGCCCCTAAAAGGTGTTTTTGTTATGTGAAATATTTGTTTTCTTACTTAAAATCCTTACAGCTTCAGCAGAGACTTTTGAGGCCAGCATTTTGCAAACCGTTTATGGGTCAGCTTGATAAACCCTTTAAATTATTCATCCCATGTGATCCTTGGAAATCACCATTTCCGCTGAGACTTTCTTTACTCCGTCTTCCCTAATACCCCTATAACACTGAGCTCCAACCTGCATTTATTTCCAGTGTTTTCTTTGGTCAGAAGCAATGCAAGACATAAGGTTTTGCCTGTTTCTACCAGTCAGCTATTTTGCAGCCTTAAAAAAAAGTTAAAAAAAAAAAAAAAAAGTGCTGTTACCTATATAGTGGTTTTGCTTTTCTTTTACTTCTCAATTTCTTTTTGGCTACTTAAAGAGTTTTAAGAAAGCAGCTTTCAGAACTGGTGTCGGTTCTAATGCCATCCTTCATGCTGGCATCCAGGCAGCAGAACTTGGTGGTGGAAAAACGGGGTAGGTTGGAGCATTTTAATGCTGATTGCCAACTTTCCAAAGTACCTTTGGGATTGGCTTTTGCTATATTTTTTTTTTAAATCATCCAGAGCTGCCTCTTGTCCAGAATAATTTTTATATTAACATAACCCTTTAGCATACGACAGTGCAACTTCTAGCACATCAGAGCAGTGTCCCCGCTGCCAGGTTCAAGATAACATGAAACAGCTCTGCACATAAACACATCCGCGTTCCAGCACAGGGCTTGAGATTTTATATAGGTTTCTGAGACGTCTCCAATTTTCAACTTGTTGCTTTTAAGCCTGCCAGTGGAAAATATGTGTTTTCGAAGATGAAGGTTTTTATTGCATTGTTTTTCTCGGCCGAAATTCCGTGCAAAGGAATGAATTCCTTACCTGCACTTCATTTAAGAGGGTGACCTTTTAGCAAAGGCTTTTTCCCCCCTCTCTATTTAAACCTTTAGAAGAGAAATAGCATGAAGCACAGTTTTTGTGCAGTGGTTAAGAAGGTCCCGTTACTTATATGTTGTAGGATTAAAACTGTCAACATCTATGACTGTTTCTAGAATAGAAATTCCCTTTCAATGACTTTTTTGCCAAACCTTTAGGTCAGTCTTCTAGATTGGCACTGGTCTTGCTAGTTGGTGCACAAGCAGAAAACCCTTCCTGGACAAAAATGAGCTATAGAAGCAAATTTTGGGTAACAGCAGCAATGTGACAGCATCATTTTGCTTTGCTTTTTAAAGTTTCTGCCCTCTCCCTTTTGCATTTCACCCCTGCAATTTGAGTTCAAAAATGCTGAATTGGGCACCTTAACAATACACGGATTGCGAGGCCAACAGTAAAGATTTTGCCTGCCAGACATGCACAAAGTTGAGAGAGACTTGATTTTTGTTGTTAACATATTTCCAATGAGTTAATTCTTTTTGTAATCGATATCTATAATACTGCTTATTGCTAAAAGTGCTTAATTTACTGGTCTTTATCACCAAGTCGTAATAATTTGCCTAAACTTTGTTGCAGCTGCCATGAGGTTTGTTGTTCTTGTATCCAGTCTCAGTATGTGAAAATTCACCAGAATTGATTCAGTTCTTCTCAAGAACCCAAATAGGGGGTTTTAACCAGCATTAGTGATGGATTGTGCTCTGTATTTTGGAGAGTGACTGCCTCAAGTTTGGGGAAATTGAAATGAATCTTAGAGCTCTGTTTTCCATGGAAATTCCCCTTAAAATGCTTTGAATTCTGACTTTTCCATCCAAGCTTCTTGGATTTGTTCGTGTTATTCCTGAATATTCTCTTTTCTCTTTACAAAGCTGCTGGTGGCTTTTGCTGTAACCATTTCAGAAGTGACCTGAACTTTCATTCCCACCTCTTAGCTTGAGACTCCTGCATCTCTGGAGCCAGTGGAGCCTCATTGCTGCAACGTGAACCCCAAGATCCTGCTGCAAACCTCCTTTTTCCCATGTTTCAGCCCACAACGTTGGGCTTGGGGCTGAACCGTAGGTGCGAGCTCCTTCCCTAGCTCTCCGTGGAGCCTGTGCAGCAACATCTGCTTGAGGAAGAGTTAGGAACACGTTAAATTCTTGCAGTAAGGCTTCCAGAAATCATCTTTATTGATATCACCCACAAGAATGGTCCTTATGGGACCTACATGGTGCAAGAGCTCTAGGGAAGGAGCATCCAGCAAGGGACCCTCAGGCTCACGTGGACAACGGTGGAAAGCAAAGGTGACAGAGGGCTATGGGAAGGGACAATGTCCTTTATGGTGTTCATCAGAGCAGAGCTGGCCTTGTCTTGGGCTCCTCAGGGGCTTTTGCTAGCGTGTTCTTGCATGAGCATCAGTGCAGAGCCCAAGCTAAGATTGTTCTCCTAGTTATAGGGCTTGGGAGAACATTGTTTTCTCCAGCACTTTAAATTCCACCGTGCATCAGCCCTCAGCACCTGGCTGCTTATGGAACAGCTACTGTCAGTGTGTCAGCTTCGCGGGGTAATTTTTTTGATGCCGGGAATGGGAGGACTAAATCTTAAGCACTATTTTTAATTTAAACACAACTACGCTCGTGTTTGCTCTGCATAGCAATCCGAAAGCTCACCCAGGGAGACAAAGCCGATATAATTGGCGCGTCTGAGCCAACTGCTGACTGCAGCCAATTAGCTGAAAAGTGACAATTTGTGACTACTGCGGTAAGGCAGCGCCGTATTAGAATGTAAATCGATTTTCATCTCGGTATCACTTCAGAAGTGTAACTTCAGGACTAGTTTTTATGTTTCCACAACATTAAACGTTTGCGCCATAAAGTTCAGTGGCTTAGTTAGTATTACAGCAAGCGGGAAGTCGCTCGTTTATCTCTTTCATTGCTTTTCCACACAGGAGCAGTGTGGCTCGCAGGAAGCATTAGGTGTGAAAATCAAACTTTCCTTGAAATTTTATTTTTATTTGTTGGAGAAATAAGCCGCAGTGTGCAAGCCCCTCAGATTGCTCCAAGTTTGCCAAAAGTTTTGCCTCTTCAAAATGAAAAAGCAGCCCTGTGTGTTGAGCATGGTTGGTTCAAACTGTCTGAAGCTTTAGCTATCACATCAGCTGGTGTTACACCTAAATAAAATGGTTTTTTTCTTCTGTTTTTTTCTTTTTTCTTCTTTTTTTCTTTTCTTTTTTTTCTGTCTTTTTTTCTTTTTTCTTTTTTTCTTTTATCTTCTTTTTTCTTTTTTCTTCTTTTTTCTTTATTTCTTCTTTTTTTCTTCCTTTTTTTCCCT